>CABFWB010004284.1:43637-62086 GCA_902151455.1 Timema bartmani
AGGTGGACAAAGATGCGCCTCTTTTCTCATTGATTCTATATCATTGTATATTATTTTATGCGTGTTCTTATGTGGAGTGGTGATGATACAATGTACATTATTCCGTTCAGAAATCTTACGAGTTTATAGAAAGAGAGAGAAAGTCTGTGCGGTGCGCCCTACCATTTATTTTAAATTGCACCTCAATACTTTCAACTACAAACTGCGAGTTCTACTACACACTCCTTAGTGAACATAAACTCGTTGCTGGCAACGTTGATTTCAGCTAGCCCTTAGTCGTGCTATTGCAAAAGTAAATAAACGTATGATTATGAAGTGCGGTTTTGTTATTTGCATTAATATAAGATTTTGTTTGGGGGTTAGCGTTGTAATATGCTATTTTAATGGTGTTGTTATTGTATTAACATTGTAGTATTAATTTTGTTGTACAACAGTCATAATTCAGTTTAAAATGGACACATATTTAATCAAAACAAAGCGTTCGTTGGATTGTGAGCCAAGTTGTTCTAGCAATGAGAGTACAAGTACGGACATTTATAAAAAAAAATCAGAATGATAGCATTGATTATTATGATTGCCAATCTTTTATTCCCGACACCGACAATATAAATACGAGTGCTCCTCACTTATCAGGGATTCTCTCTGATAGGTTTCCGGTGTAACAATTGAAATAGCGTTGTTTCAAGTTTCAAACTTCTTGGTTCAACTTCTTTAAATGGCTGCACATATTAAATCACCTTTACAGAATATGCTGATTCTATTTTAACTGATACAAGTATGTAAGCCCAAATAAATCTTCAAGCGCCCATAATGAATCCTGTATTTACAGAAATAAAGTTAAAATACTGGAAAAAGATATTGAAAATTTTAAAATTAATGAAAAATCTTCTGCTCACATGCAACCTATATTGAGCCACTTACATTTAAAATCTCTAATAGAAAGAATCTTGTCTAATATCAAAGCAGCTAGACAGTAGATTGCACGTGATAATTGACTAAATATAGTTAGTTCTATACGTTATCCTACAAGTTAGAATCCAGGATTAAGAGGACATACAAGTGACAAAGGAAACCCAATGCAGCTCTTAAAGCTACGACTGGAAGATTTATCTGAACTAATGAAGCGGTTGCAACAATAACGTGACAAAATGACTTATCCAGAAATACAAAAAGAAATTTTACAATTCTTTGGAAATAAAATAATGAAGACAGTTTGCGATAAAATAAGAACTAGTAAGTCTATTAGGTTTTATCTTATTTATGATGGAACAAGATATGTATCTGGACTGGCCGAAAAATCACGATTTATCAAACTTATAACAACTATCTTCCAGAACTGCTGCATCTCAGTACTTTTAACACACAAAGAAGCAGAGAGATATATTTGGCCGACTTCTATTAAATTAACAGTTAAGCTTCATCTAGCAGTGGCAGCAACCGATACAGACAGATCCCCATTGTGCTAGCTATACTATACCTTCAAACAAGTATTCTCTTTTTATTCTTGGAAAATTAGACTAACAATATAAAATTCCTAACATCGCGAAGCTCCAGGAATCCTAGTTTTTATAAAACCTATTTCTCCTACAGAAAAGGAAATAAATTGAACTTTAACATATTTCAAACTTATAAAGAATTGTAAAATTATTGAGGAGTTGAAATGGCAAATTATGTAAGTGCTATAAGTGAACATTTTCAATATAAACCAAAAACATGTGTTTGGGGATTTTGGCACTTAAATCGTTTATCACTTGAACGCTATGGACTTTCAGCGTTTAACACCTTTTTAAATCTCGAGGAAAAATATTTGGTAAAAAATATATAGAATTACTTCAATTTTTTTTCACACTATACTTGTAGTATACTATTCAGAATATTCACCAGGTTTCTCCAAATGAGTATCACTAATAACACACACATTTTTATAGTAGTCCATGTGTTCTTCTTCATCAAAAAATGGGCACATCGCTACTAAATTCTTCTTTATTTCTGCACATTAATTCTTTCTTCAGTGTTAATCTGAAGAAGTCGTATCACTGGCGGTAGTTCTGATGTAGTCTTTCCTTTCTTGAAAATGTTGTGTTTTGTCGGCTTTATAAACTCACTTAGGTTTTTCTCTGGGAAAAGTACTATAGAGTCTTGCTGGCTAACACAAATAGAAGAAAGTTTCCTTACATTTAGAGTTTTTGCTTTTATGGACTTACAGCCAAAGCACATAAATCAAAAAAATCATCTTCATTCATTTTTACGGGGATGAAGGGATTTGAAGGCCTTAAAGATTCTATCAGTCTTTTAAAATCGTCTGGAACCATTATCTGGAACCACATTCTTCTCTATACAAGTCCGAAATCTCTGTCGCAATCTATAAAATTGTGACTTGACACAAGGAATTGTAGTTCAGTTTATGATATTATGGATTGTTTCTTATGTAATTGCCCCGCGATTGGGCGACAATTATGATGATACGGAATATTTGAGATGTGACCGTCCCGCGATTGGGCGCCAATTATGATTATATGGAATATTTTTGATATAATTGGTATTTATAGCTCCGTGATCGAGCGCCAATTATTATGTTATGGTATTATTCACATTTAATTGCCCCGTGATTGGGAGCCAATTATGGTAATATGGAATAATTTGAGATATAATTGGTATTTATAGCTCCGTGATCGAGCGACAATTATTATATTACGGTCGCGCGTTAGGCGCCTATTATGATGATATGGAATGTTTGTTGTGTAATAAATACAACTGTTGATGTTGTACACACTTTATTTAAATTATTACTTCTTCCTTTACACTTTGTTTGAAATATAAACTATGTATTGTCTGTTTATGTTATTTCTCTCTTTATCGTCGACACACACACTATCTATTTTACCGGCCTTCTCCCTATATACGTCTAGTCTTGCTATTTTACCGGCTCTCTCTCTACGTCTACTCTCCCTATTTCACCGGCACTTTCTCTATGTTTTCATACGCACATACAGCTTATATGCGGACGTGCCCCTTGCCCCTTGGACCTCTCGTGATAGTGTCAAGACTAACCAATCAGGTACGTCTCTGCTACAGGTGTTTTGAAGGCTAGCTTCCTATTGGATATAGGGAGCTGGTTTCTCTTGCTTGTTTGGTAAATACTGCGGAATTAAATTTTGACAATAAAAAATAAGTTTTAATGGTGCAATCCTTTTTTACTATTCTCCATGGATGAAGTGTTAAAAGGATAATCTAAATATGATACTTTAAAGAAAAATACCTTCATCCATGACTTTTTAAATATATGAGAGCGGTCCAAATCAATTACGTTACAAGTTGACTCTACGCCTTAGTACCCAAATAAATGTTTACAATAATAATCATAATATTTTTTTATTTTGACAGGCACAGTTAAAGCCAAAATAAGTGCTTTTCTCTAGTCGATAACCTCAAAAGTTTAGATCTTGAATAAAAACACAATCCAACTTCACTACCTCCTCGACCCCCAACATCTTTGTTCCAAAGATTCACGTAGGTTTTGTTATTTGTAGCATCATGCATACAGAGATTATAGAAAGATAACTGCCTCGAATTAAACTGTTGAGAGTGGGTCAGAGTGGGAATGAAAATAACTTGTTTTATCTCTATACTTAATATACAGAGCGTGCTCATAGTTTTCTGCGATGTTCTTGCTTCACTGTGCATAGTAGCTGTTGATTTCTTGACCTTGGCTTGAATCAGTGTCAGCTTAGTATAAAATATTTTTTTTAGGGCTGTTGCAGTGATCGGAATAATCGTCACACGTCAGATTCACTTTATATTGACAAATGTATTAGTTTTATCTTTAAGAAGCTTCCCCCATTACTTTATTACTTTTTTTTTAAACCGACTGACCCCTGTGTTCTACGTTAGAGGCCTCAAAAGGGGACAACCCCTCAACGAGGTAGGATCTATGTCGCTCTTCTCAGCAAGATTTTATTTTTACTCCAATATATTACTGAAATTTGTTGACAGATTTTAAAGCTCTTTCACTAAGGTAGTTTTGAAATAGTAGTGAAAGGGGGAGGGGTGGTGGGGAATAGTCCCTAATCATTCACACTTCCCCAACCTCAAACCTTTTTTACTTTAGTTTATTGTGTGACAATACAATATAATTGTCAGAAGTGAAAATGGGCTATTGTGGTCGATTGCCGAAACAAGTGACCAATAACTATCCCGTAGCCAGTTTAATCTGGACTAAATTATAAAGTGTAGTAAAAGAACAAGAAATATATATAGGCCTTCTTGCCAAAATGTACAGTTCTGTTGGCGTATATCCCAAACGAGTAGTAATACGCGGTGCTAAAAAAATACAGTGCTGTATCTAGAATAAGTAGTGGGAGGGGTGGGTGAATTATAACTAACAACCTTTTATTTTTCCCCGCATCTCCCGGCCTATTTGCATTTTAATTACGCTAATGTGGCAGGAATGAATAAGGTAGAGTATTATTATTATTATTATTATTAAGGTAGGTATTTGTAATTGCGTGGAAGGAGAGTGGAAAACTATTTATAAAGAACCACTCTCAGTATAGCCAACCATTATTTAAACCTTGAGCTTCCCGTCATCAGTAAACCAGAATACATAACCTTGATATTTAGTCCACGTGCCCACCAGTATGGGTAAGAACACAACCATGAAATAAGATTCAGTGATCGAATGGTCTAGGGTGTCACTCTCACAATAGGTTGGATTGCCGAGAAGAGGTAAATCGGAGTTTTAATCCCGGTCGGGCGTGCTGAGGGTGTTGTTTTTACAAGTGGCTTTCCACTCACCCTCCATAAAAATGGGTGTGCACTTTCTCTCAAGTATAGCTTCCTCATACTTAACACATACGATTTATTTATAGTTCATATACGTATAACCCGAACGGTTTGTGAGACGCACTGACAAAAACTTGATGGACATGTTCTACTATTTAAAACAATATAATGTGAATATGAGAATATGTAAACATTATCGGTGGTCGCACTTCTTACTGCGTCACTCTCGTGTAGGACTGGATTGCCAGTGATGGGAATATTGGAGTTCGAGTCCCGGTCGGGTGTATCGAAGTTGGCGAGGATATTTTTACCTAAATTGTTACCCACTCTTCCTCCACTTAAATGCGGGTGCATTTTCTCTTAAAGTATACTATCTTTATTACTATCCTATTAGTATAATTAATGAATGCATACGTACAACTCTAACGGCTACTAAGACGCGATGAGAAAAAAACATGGGCCTAATAAAAAATAATATATTTAAATATATCTTAAAACTCTATAATAGTTTTATTTGGGTCATCAACCAATCGTTTATAAAATACTTTTGAAAATTACATAAATGAAATAGTATGACTCACTATCTAGCAATTAGTTCCTGTCCAAATAATTATGCTCAATATAGTTAATAAACACAAAATAAATGTATCAAACTTAATTCTTATTTTAAAATTGTAATAGTATTTGTTTACTATTCTTGCAGGTGAATTTCTCTAGAACTACCACGCTTCAATAAACATGTAATAATGCTAATCTTTTTAACGAGTCCTCAATAGTGCTTTATCATTTCATGAGCATGTTTTAGCCTCCTTAGGTGAGGTTGTATGACAACCAAAACATCACACTCACAGTTAATGTTTTTCACCCCTTCTTACTACCCGTTCGGTTTATATGTCTATATAGTAATTACGCTAATGGGTTAGGGATGCGGTATAGGAAGTGCACCCCAATTTGCGTGGAGAGTAAGAGCGGGAAACAATTTTTAGGAAAACACCATTCTCAGTACACCTGACTGGAATCGAACCCCGATCTGCCAGTTCTCGGCAGTTTAGTATAACACGAGACCACAGAGGCTAGTAAAATATTTTAAAAATGGCAATAGCGATTTGGTCCCAAATGGGTATCTTGGGAGGGTTTTTACATTACAAACAACACTCGATACTGGTTTTTGAAGTAGAAAGTTGCTCACAGATATTTTACTGATGATTGAATTTTCAATAATGGACTAGATGAGAAAGTTTGTATGATAGTGCTTGTAGCATTTATTGCTACAAGCTAAAGTTCTGACAACAAGTCAACAAAATATTGCTTACACAATATCATCACCCAGGCTACGTTCGAGAAAACATCAACACGTCCGGCCACATCTTCACCCAGTCAACAAATGCCAGAGTAAACCAAGAGTCCGGACACGCCGCTAGAGTTCACTACCACAGTGCCAACCTAACAACCCCAGAAGAGGAGAGTACTCTTTCTAGAATAGACAAGATACGGCTTCTAGAAAGATATAGACGTTTCCCTGGTCACGCATGTCCCCCCCCCCTCCCGTGGATCCTGTCTCCCTTGTTCATAGAGTTTTGCACCGTATAAATGACCGCCCAGGAAACAATGGCTTCACTATTGGGTCGGCTCTGGAAGCAGATATACGAAGCTTAGGCTTCTAGGACTTGTTAAAAAAATGTAAGAAAAAATTTATTTTCGGCATAATTATTTTTTTGTATTTAATCAAAATTCTCTTTCGAATATATATTTATATATTTTTTTTGTTGCTGAAAATATCTTCGTAGGCTTAAACATGGACTTTAAAAAAACTTTGAGTATTCAATTTATGACTTATGAATTATTAAATATTTATTTGGAAGAAGTCAGTAAGGACATTCCAATATTAATAATGATGCTATGCGTGAAGTATGTTTTGTGTTAAAAAAATTAAATTTAACTTATGACTTATGAATCATTAAAGATTTATTTGGACGAAGTCAGTAAGGAGATTAGGTCAGAACATTCCAATATTAATAAGGCTGTCATGCGTGAAGTATGTGTTGTGTAAACATTCAATTTAAACTTAGAAGTATTGAACTTCTGACTTAGGAATTATGAAAGGTTTATTTTGGTTTATTGTGAAAGAGTCAGTACAGACATTGTGTCGGAACATTCCAATATTAATGCGTGAACTATTTTTTGTGTAAATATTGAAGTAAACTATCCTATTTAGCTTGAAGAGCCCAGGGGAAAAACCTGGTAAGTCACATTTATGAAATTTTACAGGAGACCATTTTGAAAGTTTGAAAGACTCGTGCAGACTTCTCTTTTCATGATTTTTTATAATTATAACTTTCATATTGTGTCCTGGTAATATTATAGCATATTATTTCTTGTTTGAATGCATAACTCCAAAAAACACTTTTTCTTACTTGATTTCTTACAACTACCACATCCTATAAACGGGGAAACCCTGATAAGTCTTATCAAGTTTATCAAGTTGTTACTATGTTTTTCCTATGACTACATAAGGAATAGAATAAATTATTTATTAGGGCTTTTGTTTTATTCAGATGAGGGTTGGGGGAAGGGTAATTAGGTGAGTGAGGAAGCCTCACGAAAATTTGCCCCTTCTTCATCTTTCCTCGGTCGTTTCCGCTGCACTGGGACCACTGTGATCAGCCCACTAAGATACAGATTAATCTCATCATGGCTTAGAAATTCATTCATGTGCTTGATGATACGTTTCTTACTTTCGTCACTTAAAACAACAAAGCACTTTCTTCTACAATTACATGGTTCTCCTGTTGCATGTATTGCAATCTCAAGCGTTTGGTGGCGTCTCTAATACGACCAAATTTTCTTCTCCTCTTTGTCAGCTTCTGCTTTGAACTAATATGTCCTTTATCACAACTCGAATCACTCTCTTGTAAATCCATTGTTATTGATCAGAATATAATGCACTAAAAAAATTCCACACTAACTTTAAATAAAGAAAATTATAGTCTACATAGACGCTGACATAGCCCTGACACAAACATTCACAAAATTATGCTAAGCAAACAGGTTATTAGATATGGGCAAGGAATCACTGATGGGGATATGTTTAACGACATTTGTTGGTCACCGTCACTCACAATGGTCTTATAGCAAAAGCAGTAGTGATACAAATATCAGTGGTTGGAGCAGACTAGAGATATGCTTAGCATGCGGCGATAGCTGAACACTCTGGATAATAAGAGTCGAGACTGTCACAAAATATTGGTTGGCGATAAGGTGACCCACAGGAGGCGGTCAGAAGCGATTTTTAAAGTAATTTACTCTCATGTTTCAATAAACATTATTTGATGAAAAGGCGCTACTTGACTGTTTGTAAGCGGCGGCAAATTAATTACTAAAAAAAAGGTGTAAGATGTCCTGGACTTATTAGGTTATTCCCCAGTTTTGTATGGACTTGTCAGCTTTTTCCCCTGTACTGGTATTTTAATATTGTAGATATCTCTGGACTCCTCGTGTTTTTCCCCAGTTTGATGAAACATTCGTAAAATATGGCGGTTGAACTACTATGTGGCATTGAAATCAGAAAATCGAACATTTTGGACTTATCCTGTTTTTCCCCTGGACTCTTCCTCTTGTGATTGGGACTTCACAATGATTTGAGTAAAAGTATTTACCTTTGAAGATGTCTGTATGAACATGAGGTCGGAATCATTTATGTTAGACGCTTAGTATGACTTTCATAAACATAACATTTAATCAAAACTTTTCTATCTTAAAATTATTTTTCTAAATTTGCAATGTGTCAAGCATTATTTTTCTAATTTTGCAATGTGTCAAGGATTTTCTGGAGAAAGGGCATTTTATAATATTAAATTGTAATAATATAAAAAAAAAGTAATGTTACGCCCGAATATATCATATTGTTAAATGCTGCATATATATAATAAAACATTATTTACGACCTGCCGTCTTTTAGTATATAGTTAAGTCTGGTTATCCCTAGTTGTAAATAATCATACTACCCTGGCACCTCTCCTCTGGTTTTTTCTACTTAATCTATCTATTATATGTATTTATAGTTTGTTTGAAGGAGGACCATGTTTCCTTTTTTGCATATTGGATTGGATTGCTGGGGACGTACCCAGCATCATCTAATAATAATTACTTTAACGGCCCTCTCCTATTTACATGTTCTAATTTATCTTTTTATAACGTTGATTTCCATTATTTGTATTAGGGCCCCTCTATTTCTAGAGCTTGGGCTACATGCTATACCATTTATTATGTTTTTCTGTAGTGGTACCTACCTATACCTGCTTAACGAATTTCAATTATTTATCACACAGAGAATTAATTGAATATATTAATTAATTTTGGAAATGTTGACCACCCCACTCCCTCCCACCATTTCCTTAACTCTCACTTGGAATTTCAAATGTTAAGATTCATTTGATTAAAATGAGGGGTCCTGCTTGACAAACTTACATTTTTATATCACACCAAAGAGTTTTTTCCTTTCTATACAGACCCCCTTAACCTGTCTACCCCTTCCCCCCGCTATCGCCATATTTCCGGGGGACCCATTTTTAATATTTAAAATGGTTGTTTGGCGTTTTGCCATTTACTTTACTCACGATTTTCATTTTTTTTACCACACTGGGAAGTAGTTGTTTCTATTAGTTTTGGAAATTTTAAATCCATCCACCCAACCCCTATGTTTTGAACTACCATCTAGAAATCCAAATTATCGATACTCATTTGGTTATTTGGAGTTGTTTTTCTGTCATCCAAATTTTAATTTTCTGCCTCGGTCAGTGATCCAGTTTACGTTAGTCTATGTTCCAAAACATACGATACTTCACTGTACGTCTATTCCAAAGCATTATTTGCTAATGAGTCTTGGAAATAAGATTTAATATAAAGTTAATCTATTTGAATTGTTTCATAATGACTCAAATTAACCACACCAACAGACAGTAGTTTCGATACTGCTTTGATCGTTAGTAAGATATTGTGATGTTATATAGCTTGACACTGATTTCTTTGTCAAAATTAAAGGTGTGAAGCGGGGACTGGGTGGTTATTATGTATCTTCCAAACCACTTGAGCTGGAAAGATGATACTTGGCAGGGAGGTTCTTTTTTAGGTAAAGGGCGATAGTTCATCTTGTATTTTTCAAAATTCAATCCCACACGTATATTACGTACACGTATATGCGCATAGTTCCATTTCAACATGTAATGTTATTTTTCTTTCCACGGTGAATATATATAATTTTCCCCCCGTAACATCTAATTAATAATTAGATTATATATTCTAAATAAAATTATATCTAAAATGTTTCAAACAGGGTTCTAAAATAATTTATGTTGAACTAAGGCTCACAACTCAAAATAAAAATTGACACAGTTTTAATGTGACCAAAGAGCCGCTTTGGTGACCGGAGGGTCTTAAGCGCTACCCTCGCTCTAGGCTGGATTGCCAATGATGGGGAGATCAAGGTTCTAATCTTGTTTATTTGTTTTAAGGGTGGTATTTCCTAAATGGTTTTCCAGTCTCCCTCCACATATGCGGGTACACGACCTATAAAATCATCCTTCCTCATCCCAAAAATATTGGCGTAATTAGTATATAAGCGTATAACACAAACTTGTAGTAAGAAACGTCACTAAAAAAGTATCCAAAATAATGTACTCTATCACGTTAACTTTCAAGTAGACCCCCACTGGAAAAAATTCCTTTCCACGCCCTTGTCCGCTTACGTCTACAGATTAAGGTTGGTGGCTTAGGCGGAAGATACCTACATACATTGTTTACCTAATGCTTAAGGATTTTAAACATTTATTCGATTTACAAATACCATTTTCTAATACACTTATGAAACTAAATGATAGCTATCTTATTAAGTTAAAATAAGCTTTTGTCTTTATTTGCACTTCTCCCCCAAGATCCGGAAAAGCTTTAGTATATAATTTGTTGTGGCTACTACAATAAAACAGAAAGAAGGGCTGTATGTAAGATAAACTGGATAAATTCTCTCGTCACTATACCGTTATGCTTAAGCAGATTGTATAAAGTGTGTATGATCCAGACATATTCTGAAATACAAACATCAATATTTAATTTATAAATAAAAGAGTATTTCAACCACATAAGTAAAATTTACAATTCATATCAGAATAATGAATGAAATAGAAATGCGTGCAAGCTTAAAGTATAATATGTACAGGTCAGAGACGGCCCTAGAAGTTGCGGGGCCCTGGGCAAATCCCGTGAGCGGGGCCCCTATACATTGTATATTGATGTGAGGTTCCTCATGGTTAAAAGCACGCAAAGCAAAACTTCTCCGATGACAGCGACACAGCCGTGGGGGAAGGGACTAGTTCAGGGTAGAGAGTCAATGTGGCGTTGGCGAAGAGCAAATACAAAATATCATTTCTGTTTTTATTTTTACACTCTACATTTTTTTTAACCTGAGCCGTGGGGCCAGGGGCGGTTGCCCCATTCGCCCCTGCTTAAAACTGGCCCAGATACAGGTAATACTTATGTGCTTTTTGCACGCTAGGACTTTCTACCATAAAATCAAAGTGAGTGACCTAACACGCTACCTACTCTCGTGTTAGACTAGACTGCCGATGAAGGGGCGATTGAGGTTCGAATCTCTGTAGGGTGGTTTTTCCACAATGGTTTTCAACTCTCCCTCCACGCAATATGGGTGCACTTCCCCTAAATACAGCCCTCCCGTTCCCTAAAATCATTAGCGTAATTAATAAATCAGTGCATATAGCTAGAACGGGAAGTAAGACGCGGTGCTAAAAAAAAGTCACTGACTGTGTTGAATCTTGGATATTTTATAGACTAGCGCAATCACCGTTTTTCGCACGGGATGTTGTTTTATTATTAATTTTTGGATGGAATAGAGGAATTTTTGTTTGAAGTTTAATAGCATGGTTCTTAGCGCTACCCGAGAAACACCGCGAGAAGGTGACCATAAGATTGTTTCTCATAAGGAGTTTTAGTTTCGGCCGGCTCCATTGCCTACTGTCTGGAGCTTTATCAGCTGAGTGCGGCTGTACAGGTCTTCCCCCCTCCCCCAAGCTTTATCAGCTGAGTGCGGCTGTACAGGTCTTCCCCCCTCCCGCCACTCTCCAACCCTCACACAGCCTACTGTCTGGAGCTTTATCAGCTGAGTGCGGCTGTACAGGTCTTCCCCCCTCCCCCACTCTCCTCCATCACACAGCCTACTGCCTGGAACTTTATCAGCTGAGTGCGGCTGTACAGGTCTTCCCCTCTCTCGCCACTCTCCAACCCTCACACAGCCTACTGTCTGGAGCTTTATCAGCTGAGTGCGGCTGTACAGGTCTTCCCCCCTCCCCCACTCTCCTCCATCACACAGCCTACTGCCTGGAACTTTATCAGCTGAGTGCGGCTGTACAGGTCTTCCCCCCTCCCCCACTCTTCGCCATCACACAAAGCCTACTGTCTGGAGCTTTATCAGCTGAGTGCGGCTGTACAGGTCTTCCCCCCTCCCCCACTCTTCGCCATCACTCACAGCCACGGTCTGGATCCTCTCACTCACACAGACACTACAAACACCACAAAATTCAGCAAAATATAAACTACAGACTTCTACCGTCTCTTGGAGTTGCATATTAAAACGTAATCACATATATTAATTAATTGTTTGTATTCATTTTTTCCCACAGTTTGGAAGCATCTACGGGGTTAAAAATAATTGCTATATTTTTTCGTAGGCATTATTAAAACAAGCTTATCGGATTATTACCCCCTAAACGCATAAAAAGATTTTATAAAGCAATATTGTTTATTAGGGTATACAATCCGATTTCATCCCCTTAATCACAAAACATTGGAACGAAATATCTTTACTTTTCTTAATTAGCTTATAAGGAACACGTGTGCCAAATTTCAGCCCTTTAGCTTCATGGGAAGTGTGAGAATCAGTGATGAGTGAGTGAGTGAGTCAGTCAGTCAGGGCTTTCACTTTTATACAATAGAGAGATCAAGACATTGTGAGGCGATCCTGTAAATTTGAGTTTTATCTTTTTTTTTTACATTTAAGACTGATATTAATAGAATGGTAGTGAAATCTCGGTAGTAAGGTTAGTTCAGAAAATACAAAAGTTCTTGCAGTCATACTTTAACCAATACAACTATATTAATAATACACATGAGTTGATTTTATCCCTAAAAAGTTTATAAAATAAATACAACTGGTGGTAATTTAGTGTTAGCGTTAGGATTCACGTGCTTGTGTTTATCTGTAGACCCTACTAGTTTTGATGAAGGCTTGAAAATGGATGATTATATTAAGTTTTTTTTTAAAAATATACAATAAATATTTTAAATTCTACTTTCATATAATCTAAATTCTATTATTTATCTTCCATCTTTCAGATTTCTTACGTATTTCTCTTACAGTCACAAATGGAATTTTAAAATATTTGTGTATCAAGAAAGATAAGTGGTTCTGAATTTATTTTAGCCAGCTATTTTCAAACGTGATTACTATAGCTGTGTGAAGAAATACATATTTAAAATTATCTATTCTAAAAAAAAGCACCCTCAGGTATGCAAATTATAAATCCACACCGCAACAAATACAGATTTATTGCTTTATTTATAATAATTTTGTAAGGGTAGGCCTTCTTTGCGATGGCTTAAAAAGAGTGATACTCTAAGGAAATGGATTCAAGCTTACTGAAAATAATTTTATAAATCAGAATCTAACACGAAAATAATCATCGAGCTCTGATGCAGCTTGTTTATTTTCAAAGAATTGGAAATATTGTAATATCATAATAAAAATAGCATAACGTTCGGAGGATGGGTAATTCTATCATAAACATTCATTAACTGAGAAGTTTATTTCATGCTCGTTAGTTTTTAATATCTGACAGGTTTTACGCGCTGGTTCAAACTGAAGTGATATAATGGAGTGTACGGAAGCCAAATTCAACCATCGAGATAACAAATGACCGGTTGCCATGCATGCCAGTCGTACCTAACAGATGAGTTATGTACTGGTAGCCAGCCATCATATCAACTAACTTTTAAAAAATGGCACTAACCCAAAATAAACGCATACAAAAATCCCCATTAAAACAGAGTTTGGCATAGATGAATAATTACTTTTCATGCACGATGAGAAAATGCATATAGAAAACTATAGTGGAACGTTCATATATATATAGCAGCACTTTGATCCGTTTTTCGCTGCATCAAACTATATCAATAGAGGACGTTCAACATCCAGCTGCATAATTTTGATAGTTACTCCGTGTACAATCCTGTGCTAGCTATGACATTCACTAAACAATTATGGTAGATAATAAATTTAAACAATAACATAATTTAATGACGTTACTAACAAGTTCACAAACTGACTGTACAAACAAACGCAATCCATTGACAATGCAAACTTTATCTAAGCACGATCATAAGATAAGTGAAACGAAGTAATAGATTCTGTTACAGAAACATGTTGGTTAAAAGAGCATAATTATGAACCTACAACATCTGTAGTACTTAACAAATGTTGATCACAAGGAACAAAGGATGAGAATATTTTACAAATTTAACAAATCAGTTTATTAATATTCAAACAAGTCAATAGGAAGTACATAATATCACAGTTAGAAACTATTCAAACCATCCATTGTTTAAACATTAGAATTTGAACGGATATAATTATATAAATAGCTAGACAAAGGAGCATCAGGTGTAGGTCAAAGGTGTAAATTATAAAGCTTGTAGCTCGTTAAAGCAGGACAAATACTAATTTATCAAATAGGGTGAAAGGCAACAACTCAACGGTAATATGAATTAGTGCTGGTAAACAATCTAATTACAAATTTACTATACATGATTTTACTCCTTACTTCTGACTGAAACTTCTACCTACTGCCCTTAATAAACATTATAAAGAACTAAGCAACACAAATTTAGTCCTAATTTAAGGAGCTACAAGGGAGGTAATTAGCATGAGCTAATTAGCATTAGTTAACTCCATAGAAAGTTAGACATTATAATAACGTTATAACTTCCTAGAAGCAAAACTATTATTTTACCACCAGTACAAGGCGAACTACCAGGAAACTAGATACTACTGATACTATGGCCGGACTCTTCCTAATTAGTACTGCCTGAACAATCAATAGTATCTTAATTATGCTACTCTACTAACGGGACAATATTACTAGACAAAATAGTGATCATTTTTTACTAGCGCTAAAGGCGCCACAAGAGGACTTGTTATCCCTCGCTGCTGCTTCAGGAGTAGCTGGTTGCGTCTAGTCAAAGTACAGTCTCCGGGTGACGTTCGTTGTTAGGAACCGGTCTCGCGGGTATAGTGCGTGAGGGTAAGGAAGGGAGATGGAGGTGAAAACGTAGGTGGGTTGGGGGGTGGCTAGGTTATGCATATGATAGCCCTCAGGGATTAAAGGGGAAATTGGAGTAGGTGGCGGTTGGGTGGGTGGTGGAGGAGAAGACGAGGAGAGGAACTATATAACTCAGGGGTAGGGACACTTGGAAATGTTGGAGCGGAGTGGGGACTTTTGGGGGTCCAGGTGTTACTGTCAGGGTAGTAGGAAATGGGCCCTCAGATGGAGTATTGTTTGGCTGGCAACGTTTTATTCAGGGTCTTCTGTCGGTGGGCTTTGCTGGAGCGGCGCGTGTAGACCATCCCGTGGAATCACCGGTGAAAAGGACAAGCAGATGGAAAGGGTGTAAAGGTATAAGGAGGCAGTTCCGGCAAAACGGGTGTCGTGGTGGGCGGTAGGATGGAGTCCCGGCAACGTCAGTCACGTTGGGAGGTAGGATGGAGTCCCGGCAACGTCAGTCGCGGTGGGAGGTAGGATGGAGTCCCAGCAACGTTAGTCGCGGTGGGAGGTAGGATGGAGTCCCAGCAACGTTAGTCACGGTGGGAGGTAGGATGGAGTCCCGGCAACGTCAGTCGCACCGGCAACGTCAGTCGCGGTGGGAGGTAAGATGGAGTCCCAGCAACGTTAGTCGCGGTGGGAGGTAGGATGGAGTCCCGGCAACGTCAGTCGCTGTGGGAGGTAGGATGGAGTCCCGGCAACATCAGTCGCGGTGGGAGGTAAAGGATGACAGCTGAAGGAGAGGGAGTTAAGACAAAATAGCTCTTTACGAAACACGACAATTTATTAAGCGCTTTCAAATAGGTGGTTCACCAGGGTTGGGTCACCACTGAATTTATTGCCGTTCGGTTGTTGCCCGACTCTGAATCTCTACCTTGACAGAAACGCCAAGCTAGTTCATCGAGAGAAAGGGCTGATTTTCTGTTTGAGTACCGAGTCACTCTCGTGACTCTTAACCTTGAGAATTAACTTATATACCTTATGAAATGAAACAAGTGAAATGAGGATGTAAGAGAGTTACAGGAGTATTAGTATAAACACTTTTAGATAAAAATTGGTAATCGTGAGTGTTTGAGCTGGGTCTCGGGTATAGGAAGGATTTTTTTCCTTTGGGATGGGGGAAAGGTGTGTTTAAGGTATGATGGTGAATTGTGGGTGAATTATGAGGGTCGTTTTTGGGTCAATCCGGGAATGGGATTGGGGTTGGTAGGACTTTCTATTCTTGGGTTTTGGTCTGGAGATGATACATTTCCATTCCCCATCTGGGGCTGACCCCGGTGCCAGTATTATCCTCTGACTCGTAAAAAAACCTAGTTGGTTATCCCAGTAGAATCCGGCCGTGACAAGAGTAGTAATGGCATGAAATGTGCGATTTGTACATGAAGGTCGGGTTAAAGGTTGAATCAAGGATGGGATAGGTGGGGTGGTGAGCTTGTCGGGGATTATACGGTCATTCTAGCGTAGTTGATTGTCAAGTATTGGTAAATTTTTACTATACTAGGAATGTTACATCTAGGTACCCGCCTCGGTGGCGTAGTTGGCTAACGCGCCAGTCGTGTTGAGCCAGACCACCGTGGACGGGGAGATCAAGGTTCGAATCTCGGTCGGGCGAACTGGGGGTGGTTTTTCCTAAATGGTTTTCCACTCTTCCTCCACGCAAATGCGGGTTCACTTCCTCTAAATTCAACCTTCCCAATTCCTAATCCATTAGTGTAATTAGTACTTAACCGTATAACCCGAACGGGTAGTAAGACGCGGTGCAAAATAATAAATAAATAAATAATACATCTAGGTTTTATTTGTTTTCTACTTTTTTCTACTAGGATTATCAACTAGGGATTTTTTAGTTCTTGAATTTTCTCTTGGGTTTTAATTTTTTTAAATGTTTTAGAATATAGTAGACATTTAGATAGATAGAATAAATTTGTGCTCAACTACGCTAGCCTGGGTCGTTTATAGTGTTGTGGTTCAGTCGGGTCGTACTGCCCGAGTCCTTTAACGAGTTCGTTCTCGTGCGTTTCAGTCTGGTCGTAAAACTTCTTGTTTCTGTCCTGGTAGATTTCCTGTAGTTGGCCGCAATTCATCTTCGTAAGTAGGTCGGCTATTATAGGGCGTCTGTTTACCCCAGTGAGTTTCCGTAATATTTTGTTTTGTGTTACCTGAAGTTTGTTAGTGTTTGTTTTGGAGGCATAGCTCCATATTACACAATGATAAAGGATTTTGGGTTGAATTATTTGTTTGTACAGTAATATTTTAGTGGGAATTGTGAGATGCCCCCCTTTGAACCTACCCATTACTTTACCATTGGTCTTATCTATTATATTTTTATTGTTTTTGTCGTCGGCAAAAAGTCTAACCTAAAAATGATCGTGAGTGGGAATGTCTGCTATATAAATGTTGAGTAGGTGTGGGGCTAGTGATGAACCCTGCGGTACGTGGTATGTGTCAGCGATCTCTTGCCGTCCATAACCACCTGGAACGTACGCCGTCTGAGGAAGCTGGCTATCAAGAAAATTGACCATTTTGGGTAGTTAAATTTGATTAATTTCGGAATGAAACCAAGGTACCAAACTTTGTCGAAAGCTTTCTCGACGTTTAAGAAAATAGCTATTACATAGTTTTTGTCTATAAATGCATTAGTTACATCTTCTATTATGTTTATGATGGGATGAGTGGTGGTCTCTAAATCCAAACTGAAGGATTGGAATAACACCTAGCCTATCATTTATTATTTTCAGTCTTTTGAGTATTAATTTCTCGTAAACTTTAATTAGAGTCGTGAGTAAACTTATCGGCCTTCTGTTCTGAGGGAATATCGGGTCCTTTCCAGGTTTGTGGGTTGTTATCACTCTAGCTAGATTTCAGTCATCCGGGAAATAGCAGAGCGTCAGTAGTGAGTTTAGTAGGGTCAATAGCGCTAGTACAGCTCTCCCTGTAATTTGTTTTAATATCTCGTTAGTCAGGTAGTCGTGTCCTGGCGATTTATTTCTAGGTAAGTCCTTTATAATAGTAGTGAGCTCTTCCAGAGTGATTACACAGGCCTGCAATGAAAATTTTTTTTTGAATCTAAACACTGATTCCTATAGATTTTTGGGTGCTGATTTCAGTAAAAATAGTTTAAAAATTCCAGCACGTAACAGTTTTTGACAAATTCAAATTTTAGATTTCAATATTCAACCCTTATTGTGTATTAAGCTTCTAAGCAAAAAATTTCAAATCTTAAAAAAAACAACAATTTAGCCTTCATCTGATCAAGGTGTATTATAATAAAGAGGTTTCAAATAG
>CABFWB010004285.1:0-28511 GCA_902151455.1 Timema bartmani
TAGGTTTTTCCCGCACGAGGTACGTCCTGCACAGAAGCCTCCCCTTTTAGTCGCCTCTTACGACAAGCAGGGGTTACTGCAGGACTATTTTTAACCCCGTTCCGCAGGGGGGGGTAATGAATTCAGTGGTATATTTTAACTTTGGATGTAGAGGAAAGATTCGAAACTACAACACCAAACTGTCTCACCCGATTTTGTTATCAATAGGTTTTTTGGTTTGCCCCCGTATGGTAGCAAATTTAAAGACGTATTCACGTCAAAAGTTGTGAGCGATGTGGAAAGAAAATCTGCATGGACCGCTCATATGTGGTTGGTAGGCAATGCTTGAATGCACAGGAGTAAAGAATCTCAATAAAGATCCTGATGGGAAGAAACTTTCGTAATCTTTTGAAAAGAATATTCCAGAATGTTTCAAGAAAAAATGCAAAAGTTAATTCAATTTGAACATGTAGAATTTAGTGGGTCTGGTAAGTTAAGTTTTAATGAGGATAAATATAAAAATCTGGTCATTGACTCTGAACGATAAAACCCTTTTTTATATTTTAATAAAGAAGTTACTATAACCAACGAGTAAAACACAAAATAAGTGATGATTGACTTTCAATATTGTATTGGAAGCATAATTAAAGAAAAGGATTGTACCAAATAAAATAAACCCTGGAAAAAGACGAGAGAGAGATATTTCACAATGGAAAGTAATAAAGGCCCAGATATATAGAAACAACGTATTAGAATATAAAAGTCGTATTACAGTCAAAAACTCAAGATAAATGGTTCAGGCTGTGATGTTAATTGGTGCAAAAGAAAAAAAAAAGAAAGTAGATTTTCAAGAGAGAAAAACACAGTTCGAAATATTCCTGTTACTGAAGTAAGCCAGGATGACACACATGATTAAAAAAATTATATGAAAGAAGTCACTAAAACTATCGTTACCAAAAACAATAACATTCAATAAATTTATATGCAGGACACAGAGGCGGGCGGAATATGACACAATAATCACTAAAAAGTATATTTAAAACCACTGCCACTATCTAAATTATTAATATTGTTGTGTTTAAAGGCGTGTCGACACAATAAGGTTATTCGCGCCGTTTGCAAAAATTAAAAACATAGTAGAATTGTTATCATAGGACACAAAATAGATATAAAACGCCTACTGAAAAAACTTGATTGAATGTACTATACAGCCTATTAAAATGTACTAAAGAATTAAAACTAATCTCATTGTGAGATAATTTTCAAGTTAGTCACTCTATAAGGGTGAGATTTAAATAGACTCTAAATGATTCACCTTACATATAACAGTAAGCAAACAACTCCATCCGAACTTGTCACGTAAAAAAAAGGAAGATCACCATTAAAATTAAGAGCTAGGCGAATAGGGGCATATTTATGACACTCCACCAAAATGTGAAACACACTAAGGATAACATAGCAAAGCTCACACACTGGAGGTGGATTCCCTCTCAGTAAAAACACATGGGTAAAAAATGTATGGCCTACATAGCGGAAGTGGGTTTCCTGAGAACATAAGATGAAAGTATGCGGGAAAGAAATTAGTAATTTAATCTCCTCTATAGGAGTATAGAAACCCCTATATATATATATATATATATATATATATTGTAGTAGCGACATTATTTATTGGTATAAAATTTAATCATCCACGCAATCCATAACAATTTCTCTTTAAAATAAAATTAATTTATAATCTTTTTAGGTCCTCTTGCTTTCCCAATTTTCTCCTGTAGCTCTCGCTTCAAGAGAGGCTTTCGTTTCTCCAGAAGAAACTGGTGCGCAAAGGCTTGGATAAAGCCCTCCACGACTTATTATTTATATTAATATCGGCGGTCCCTCTAGGGGCTTTCTTTAGAACTCATAGTGTGAATCGCCTTTGCTGCCACGCCTGTTCCGCCACCCAACTTGTCCCAGGGCCTAAGTGGGCGTCTCAACAACAACGCGGGTATTGTGTTTCCCCGAGTTGTGCTCGGGGAGGTTCCCTGTGGAGGAGTCGGAGGAGTTGACTTAAGTGGACTGGGGGATGTTCCCTAAGAGGAACACGGGGGAGGGCCCCGAGGCAGAATCCTCAGAGATACGGGTGGGGGAGACTGCCTCAGGAAGGTATCCCTTCCCCTAAAATGTTGGTGCCACCTTATTTGGTGTGGTATAGCTGGTAATGTCTTAAGTAGAGACCAATGGCACAGGTCGTAGAAGTCTTAAAAAGGTTAACTGCGGAGTGACAGGACAATTGATTTTCTGGCTAACAATTTAAATACATGAAGTCTGAAATACCGGAGCTTTACTGGATATGTATTATTTGCATGACTGGGCAGCCGGGATCATCTTTCCAGTTTGAATCCCAAGGACTTTTTTTTCTCTAACTTCCATTTCAGACAGGCCCGAGACCAGGCAGAGTGCGGACTCTTGCAGTTGACGCAGAACTTAGGAGACTCACACGGTGTATCGTGAACCTCCTGTCCGGAATCTGCAAAGGTTGGCTTACCACGGTATCTCAGTTTCATATGCCCAAATTTCTGGCAATGAAAACAGGGTTGAGGGCTTGGAACATACGGCCGTACCCTCAGAACGTGGGAACCTGCTCGGGCCTCCTTTGGAAGGGTAGGCGTCGCAAAGTGAAATCATACTTATCCATTATTTTCTCTTGGTATTTCAGTGATTACCATTAATTTCGATGTCTAAATATCAGTCATGGTCTAAATCATAATCGTGCCGTTACGCAGTTTTCACGTCCGATTTCGCTGCTCCATTTATCACTCTTTCGTGGATAAATGAGCTGACACGTTTTAGGTTTTAAACATAATCTACTAGAAGCATTACCACTTAGTGAGACTGGGACCTCACCATTTCCTTGATTTGATGCAAAATTCGGCTGGACGCCTTACCCGTTTCCACCTCTTAACAATATTATGGCCCTCTTAAGGGCCGGGCGCTAGGGTTTCCAGCAGGGTTTGGCAGAACTTTGCCAGTAGACAGTAAGGTATCAACTTTTAAAATATTTCCAGACATGCCGTTTGGGAATAACCTGCAAGAGACTTGGATCGTAAACCCAGGGAGATCCTAGTTTGTGATACCAAATGTGGCCCTTTTAACTATACCGACGAAGAGTCCCATAGGACGCTAGACATGACAATCTTCGCATGAATCATCACTAGGATAGAGGTCATTGCAGCAAGTGGATTCAGGAAAGTGCCATATTTATGTCCGAAACCCTCTTGAACGCAGCCGATCTTTCCTAATAGTAGGGTAACCGGTTAATTTCAGACTCAAGTCCCTTCTACTAAAATATTGAAGATAGCGCACTTTCTTGGCGGAGCGCAAGTACAATGGTATCCAATAATTGTCAGAGGGAAGCTGTGTATATTGCCTAGGTCGTCAATGGCGGGGTCTAAATCTTTCACACAGAAGGAAAGAGGCGGGGAAGGAAAACGGAAGGAAAGCTAAAGGGAAGAAAGGAAAGAGAAAGTGAAGGAAGAAAAGGAAGTGAAAGATAAGTTACAGGAAATCTTTATCCTGCATGCGGTACGTCCTGTGTGAAAGCTTGCCCTATAAGTCACCCCTTACGATAAGCAGGGGATACTGCAGTACTATTCTAAACCCTATCCCCCAGGGGAATTCATTCATGTTCTTATATAACTATATCCGTAGAAGCCACAAGTAGTGAGCAACCCTATTACGTCAATCCCATTTTGGTCGCCTCTTACGATAAGCACGGGTTTCTGCAGCAACATCCCAACCTAGTTCCGTATTGGAATAAAGCATATAATATATTTTCAAATAAATACAAATCGTACTATTCTGTCAAATAAAAATTCAATCACTTGTAAAACGGAAAAGTTCAACATCAATGTTTTGTGAAAACCTGTGTCAACTATTAAAAATACGAGTATATCAGGAGGTGCATACATATTTAGACTTACCAAGACACACATAAATGGAGAAAGAGATAGATAGTACTTGCCTTGGGTCCAAATACTAGTCCTACGGTGACAGAAGTACTGAGTTGAGTTCGGATGAAACCCAGAAGAAACTTGATATCTGGTCCTGCCTGAGGGAAGATGAACAGGCTGTAAACAATTAGAAATAATTTTATCCTATGGTAATCATCAAATAACAATATTTGGAATAAAAAATAGGTTTTTCCTGGGTTGGTGTCAGGAGGGGTAGAGGAGTTGGGCTAGCATGATAAATCCGCAGATACTAATGCTACTAATTCGGCCTAAGCATGCGAGTAGCTGGTAACTAGCAAGCAAGAGGCATATGTATAGTGCAGCTACTATTAACTTGTATCCTTTTTATCAGCCTGCCAGTAAATCGCATGGCGTTCTAGTTTTTTGTGCTAGTGTTACGTGGTAAGGAACGTTAGCGGAATGCGAGATTCTGGTATGTTCGAGCATGCTTTGCTAGTAGCTGGCACGTCAGTTCAAGGAAATGTTTTTAGTTTTCTCTGAAAGTTTTGAGTTTTATCAAGGGGTTCCTCTCCCCCTTAATTACACTTTCCTTTCAAACTTACGACTTAAATTAGACTTGAAGTCTGCTTTTCCATTTTTTCTTCCAAATCTATATGTTCCGCTTTTTTAAACATTTTAATTGAATTTAAATTTTTACATACGTTCATAATTATTGCTATCACGCTAATAAGTTCGTTTCTAATTTCTAAAACTTGAATATCTGGCAGCTACTAGCACAGAACTGAGAGAGAGATCAACAAGTGTGCCCTTAGCTTCCAGGCGAAGTTGTGCCTACTGGTATGCCAGGTACTCACTTATAGTATACTTTTCCACTGGAATTTATATCTGGGGCTTTATTATGGAAAACATGTTTGATATTTTCATGACTTTTTCCTAATTTGTACATTGAAAAAAGGGTTTCCAAACAGAAACTAATTTATTATTGTATATTATGAACTTCACTATTTGCACTACCACAAAGATCCGTGTCTTCAGGATGTATACGCTGCGTGATAATTAGCGAGCTAGCCAGTAATTTCCTTATTGAACATGTTTAATTCCGAGTAATCGCCGTGTAATGAATACCCTGGGGCCCGGGAAAATAACCGCAAATGCTCTCTTCGATAGTTTCTTCACTTATTAATAATCAGGCTCCACTGATCTCAGTTTGTGGATTCTGAGGGGAGAGCTCCAAACACTGGCTGTTTAATTACGGTCTCTGTCCCATGCGGGTGGGCAATCTCGCGGGTTTGAACCACCACACTGCCTAGAATTTTCGACACGTCGCGGGAGGAGTGCCCGAGATTGCACTTCCCAAAAAACTTCCACGTCAGTCCCAGACATTTCGATCCAATGGGTACACATAAAAATCAATGGGCACACATAAAAGCCAACGGGCGCACATTAAAATCTAATTGGGCTGGGGCACATATTAAAATCTAAAAATCAATGGGCTAAACCCATCAGCCCTGGCTAGTGGGTAGGATATTGTGGTGGCCCTCTAACAATGCCGAGATGTGTGTCCGGGGGCATGGTCTCGGGGGAGGGGATGACACAACCCCAAGATGTGGGTGGGGGAGTAACGGTAAATTAACCTGATGTGAAAAGTAGGTTAGATTTATAGCCTCGGGGGTGTTCCGTAACGCCGTATTAGACTATTCATATTCTTTATGTAACTCATTCTTTCCTTACCCCATATAATATATGTACACAATTATGACACAACTTGTCAGGGCAATTTAAAAACGAGCAAAATTGCGATTTATTTTAATTTATTTTTTTGCTAACATTATAGGTTTTTATGTAATATTTTTGTAAAAATCTTTAGCCAAACACGTTAGCTCTATATTAAACCTAACACACCCATCTATTTGTTGGTCATTAATTTTTTTATAATACGGTAAGGTTTGAGTATGTATATGTATACCTGATTGTTTTTCAGGCTGGTAACGCAAACTAAGAGCTATTAGTACCTTGTACTGCACTTATAGTAAATTTTACATCAGTCAGACTTTTATTTCTTGCTACGTGATTGTGTCCCTGGGTAATTGAAAAACATATGCAAAGTGACTTAGTGGTTTTTTAACAGCACGAGCAATATGCAAGAAACAATGTATTCTCATAAATGTTTTGTTCTGTAGCAATATTTTCGTTCGAGCTCACTGCCGACAGTAAGAAAGGAGTAAGCCACTTATATTTCAGACGCCGTCAAATGCATTTTAGAGTTCATTTACCCCATTAAATTGGCCAAATCATTTTTCAAACGTTATTTGCAATTATTAATAATGTTTTATAAACCTATTCACCTTTTACTTCAAGAATTATGTGATTTTAATTTGTGTTACTTCTTTTGATATGTGATGGTTCTCGGATTGGCATATTTTGTATAAAATGTGGATCTATCAGCCCCGGTAGAAGGCAATCCATATTAAACAGTTTAATTAGTCTACCATTTTGTGATTCCAGAAACTTTCTTGTTTTTCTATCTTCCCCACTAGCATACCTAACGGTGTCTATAATGTAAAAAAAAAAGTTTTTTTCGTTATGTGTAGTTGACCTTGTACTTGGTACATAGAAGGATGTATCTACTTCCGGTACTATTTCCCATCGTTTATGGTACGAAAGGTCACTTTCTTCTCGCGTCTTCAGGTGTGAGGTTAGCTGCTCCTGCTGGACATTTCACTTCGACAATGCCATCTATATCCATCAGAACATCAGGTGTAGCTGCAAGCCACGGTAGGTTTTCATCCACAAACAAACCCGAGCGCAAAATTATAGTATGCAAAAGTTTCTCAAACTCTCTGTTATTGTAATAGGTTCTTTCTCGATGCCATACTTGATTGCTTTAGTTAAACCATGAAAAATCATTATACAAAAGAGAAATGATTGTTTTATATATAAAGTTGATGGTATCATTCTACCAATTTTCTCAAAATTAGATACATCCAGGCATTTGAACCGCTCACTGAACCTTATTTGAGAATTTTTCTGGGAAGTTGTTATATTTATCTGTTCATTTTTTAGCTGTAATGTAGTCAAGCAAGCCTTTTTCTTTTCTTTAAATTTAACACAATAAATGTCATGAATTGATTCCTTTACCTGAACGTTCCCATGGTTTTTATCAGGGCCAACAAATTCAAGTTTTCTGCGTTTATTAGACAGAGGTGTAGATTTCCTACTTATGTGCCTTTTCTCAGCAGATCTTAGTTTTTATTCTTCATGTTTCTTCAATAACAAACTTGAACTGTTGTTGGTAATTTATTTGCTTATTCGTGTTTTTTTTTCTTTTGATATTATGTGAAATAAGTCATTTGACTTCTCATTTGGTAACTTCTTCGAAGAGCAAAGTTTTCTTCCTTACTACCAACATACTTACATAATATTGTATGTTGGTGGTGACGTTGTGAATGAGACTTTCAGCATGATGAGCTACTAGATTTTTAGCGGCCATTATTTCATCTCGCATACCTAAAATTAGGTCAGAACCAAGATTTTCTAAATTATCTTTTGAACCCTTACCAAAGTAATTCCTCTCCAAACATTTGGAATGGTCGCCAAATACACGATGGAGTTCATTATGAATGTCTTTACGAAGCTCTGCGACATGAAGATGATGAGGCAGATCTTGTTGTGAAACTCTGTATTTTATGTCACCAGTCACTGCTGAACGAAGACGCAAGAGTCAAGAGCCTTGCGTGCGTTTAAGGGAACTGGTCTTTTCAACGCTACGCTATAAGTAACATGATGCAGAAAAAGTGAAACAAAAGACTTGAGTATCATCATCAACATTTTGAATTTTAAGTATGTGTTTTGAGAATTTTATTTTCTTGGATATTGCTATCTTTGATAACTTTCCATTAATATTTTTACTTGTACATTTTTAGTTGGAAATAAATATCTTAATACTAGTTAATTAATATTATTATCAATTAATAAATAAATATCTTAATACCTTTATTTATACATCTTTAGTTTGAAATAAATATAACTTATGAATATTTATAAATACTTCAATTCTCTAATTTACTGGGAAATATGTTTAGTCCGGGACATATATTCAATCCTTTAAACTTTAATTTGCCTTCCTGTAAATTTATAAAAATGTGACAGAACATGATTTTTTCCTGTAACCTTCATATTTTATACTTGAATCAATAATTATTTCACATAATTTTATAAGCCCATGGATATCAAACTATTTCTTTTTGTTTGGAATTCTTCATTATTTTAATTTGACTCAATTTAATAAGAAAATTGAGCAGTATATACGGTTACTATAGACAAAAAGTTTATTTCCTATTAGGTTGTGGACAAATTAAGTGAAGTTTTTAGTGAGTGATCAGATAACTTATTTCTTCGTTTGTTTATCAATATTTTCAT
Source organism: Timema bartmani (assembly GCA_902151455.1). Lineage (NCBI taxonomy): Eukaryota > Metazoa > Arthropoda > Insecta > Phasmatodea > Timematidae > Timema > Timema bartmani. Next base: position 8,352 of record CABFWB010004285.1, read on the forward strand.
TGTTGAAAAAGTACATTCACATATGTATAACAGAACATAGAAAAAGTTTTTTAGGGCGAAACTTAGATTTTGATACCATTCGTTTACAGGCAATTTCCAAAACTCACCAGTTTGGAGATTAGGAAGTTATTAGTTTTTAACTCACTAATATAGTTTTCTTGTAACAAATCCAAAATAACGTTGATGCTACTTAACACTACAGAAAGATGAAGCCTAAAGTCTTCCCTGTTTCTCCATTACAAGTGGAACAAGGATATTTTTAAAAGTGGCAATACATTCTTCATCCGATTTTGTAATAATAATAGTACAGAACACAGCGTGTTTCAAACGAAAATCAATTGCAAACTATTTACAAAGATTAGAACAATATAGGGAAATACATGGTAGGGTGGCAAATAACGTTACAGTGTTTGTATAAAAATGAATGCGTCAACATCTCAATCTAATCAAATTTGTACTGCTGAAGATATAATAATGAATCCAACAGGTAAGTCTGCAGCCGATATACTAACAATGCTCGAGGATGGGGATATTTCGGACTCCTAGATTTCTAGTGATGAAGATGACAATGATCAAGTAGTTGGGTGTGTCCAAACCAGAAGCATGAGGCGAGTTGATGCTGATAAAGTGATAAAAACAGATGCTGTAGGCATAAATGAAATGGTTGGTGACTTTGTTGTTGTTCAAGACTCTGATGAGGCGCGTGATGAAATAAACAAACTGGATGATTTTTATGTTCCTGAAAATATTTAGCCAACTGAGAGTGATAGCTATAATATTACACAAAAGAAATATATCAAATGGCGGCATAGGCCCCTTTTTGTTTTGACTGAAATTTGGAATTATACAAATAATGATTCTGATAACACTGACATTCTTTCCCCTGTTGCTTATTTCCGAAAATACATACCCGAGGACTTATCTGCTGTTATGGTTGAGATGACCAACATTTACGCATTACAGTCGAACAAAACAAAATTCAAACCAACAAATGCGTGTGAAATAGATACTTTGATTGCATTACATATTATTGTAGGAACACTCAAGTTTACTCGTCTGAGACTTTTTTGGGATACTATTTTGAAAATGAATATGTTCTTAGATAATATGGCCAAGGACCGATTTCTTGAACTTCGCACAAACTTACATTTGGTGAACAATTTAGAAAGACCTAGTGATTGTAGTGATAAACTATATTATAAAGTTCGTCCAATATACAATGCAATTCATGAAAGGTGTGCCCAACTACTAGTGGAAGAAGAAATTTGCATTGACGAATAGATAGTTCCATTTACTGGAAAATTGTCTATCAAACAATATGTCAAGGGAAAGCCTACACCACGAGGGATAGAAATATTTCTGCTGTGTGGCAAAAGTGGGTAGGCCTACGATTTCCTGATCTACCAAGATGCTTCAACAGAAGTAGAGCAGAATATCTACAATAAATTTGGTCTAGGTCCTGCTGTTGTCCCAAAATTGACTGACTGACACAAACTATTTTTTGACAACTACTTCTCCTCATATCATTTGTTCCAAATTCTAAAAAGAAAAAGTATTTGTGCAGTGGCCACCGTGAGAGTTAACCGATTTTCTAACCCTCCACTAATTTTGGTCAAAGAAGTTATGAAGAAGGAGAGGGGATTTCCTGAAGAAGTTTCGAGTGTTGATGGTGATATCTGTCTTGTAAAGTGGGTCGATAACAAGACTGTTGTTCTTGGTTCGAATTTTATAGGCAAAGGGTCAACGGACTTTGTTGAACGATGGCACAAAAAGGAAAATAAGTAAATTCAGATTGAAAAACCTGAAATAGTGAAACGCTACAATCATGAAATGGGTGGTGTTGATCTATTCGATAAGCTTATCAGTTACTATCATATATTTTTGAGATCCAGAAAATGGACGCTAAGGCTTATTTTTCATGCGGTAGACTTCGGAGTTGTTCAAGGATGGTTTATGGATCTTTTACATTTTCGCATGAGGGTTTCTGATGGTCTAATCATGTGTGGCAAGAAAATATCACAAAATAAAGGGGGGGAGGGGGGACGACCAAGCGATGAAGAAAACTTATCACAATTCGCGTGGTTCAACGGAGGCGAGGAGAAATTAGACCCGCTACTTAAATACAGTTAGACAATGTGAACCATCTTCCGATTCACGATCTAAAAGATGCCCCAAGTCGCTGTAAAATGCCAAAATGCAAGGGCCGATCCTGCATTATGTGTCAAAAGTGCAAAGTACACCTTTGTCTCACCAAACAAAAAAACTCTTTTATGCTATTCCACACAAAATAAAGACTATAGTGGGATTTAAATTTTGAATATGTCACATATGTTACCGAAAAACTATTTTAAAAAATAAGTAAAATTTTAAACTACTGGCATGTTTTAAAATAGTTCTTTTAAATTTGTTATCTCTAATAATCTTATAATGCTACTTGTAAAAATGATGTTTAAAAATTGCTGTATATGATTTGACAACATTATTTAGCTAGATAATAATATACTTAGGCACTATATATTTTAAAAAAACTAATGGAAATTTTAGTTTGTGAATTTTTGTTCTGATTTAAATGTCTTTATTAAATAGAAAATTTGAACTACGATCATTGGTGTAAAAACTTACATTGAAAAAAATTATATGATCTTAATAAGGCCTACTGTACACATTTGTGCACATAATTTTTTTTGCCATTTGGATTGCCAAAATGTGAAAATTTTTGCAAAAAATATTTTTAGACTTAATTATTATAAGAAAATTACATGAACAATTTTTTTTTTCAATTAAAATTAATTCAGGTTTGAAAGGGTTAATTTGGATTGAGAATGGGGAAGTTTTACGAGAGAAGTCGGGGTATACCTAATAAAAGTTGATCAGGGCTACATAGCAAAAAATCAATGAAAAATAAGATAACATAGAAAGATTATCTATTGTTTTATAATCTTCGTTTTAATAAGACTTGCTTTTCTAAAAGATGCTTTTATACAAATTGTCATTATTTTGTTCTTGTAGCAAGATAATTTCCCACGGTAAGCAAATACTCTATGGTCTGTATGGAAGTTATTTTAATTTATGTATAGGGCATTTACAAATTAAAATTATTACTTTTATCCCAATAAGTTTATTAGTAACCATCTAATAACCAGATTTTGGACTTATGTGTTTTCTAGAATGACTGATTCAATGGGTTTTTTTTTACGGGTATCTGTCAAAATTGCAATAAATTTAAAGTAATGCAGTTATAGTATCACTAACAACATTATAAAATAATAACTTTACTCACTGGAAGGCAATCATGGCGGTGTTAACTAATGCAATGTTATAGATGGCATAACTGATTAGTCTTGCTTCATCGTAGAGAGATTCAGCATTCCTCACATTATAACAGACTTTGATTCCCCATGCTAAGAAGAGGATTTCACCTGGAACAAACATAAGTTTGATTAGAGAGATACATAGTTCTACAAACAATTGAAATTAGATTTCAAATATGAGAAAAACTTATTTTAAATTGTAATCCTCTTTTGTATTATTATTAAAAGCCGCCTCTTCCTAACTATTCAGGTTTTACGTATACATATTATTATCATTATTATTATTATTATTGTTTTTAGGGTCGTTGATACAAATGAAGGGCATGGGGGAAAACAATGGACTAGAATAGCTGTTGTGCACCTTGAAAACACTCTTAGAGTTGCAACATCAAAAATAAGAGCAGCCATTGACAAACTTGTTAAGAATAAACTGTGTCAAACATCCCACTGAAAGATTTTAAAATGCTCATACAAATGTACCTAAACGCATAGTTTTTGAGAATTATGTTTACAATGTAACTATCTATCTTATAAATATTAAAAATGGAATTGTAATTTTGACTAATATGATTTCACTTTTTATATTATTAAGTAAATGTATGGTAAATGTATTAATCTTGCAATAAAATAAAATCGTACAATATTCATAAACTGCTGCAATGCACATAATTAGAAATAGGTACTTGTAGTCACAGCCGTGACCTGGAGATAGCACCACTATGCAAAATGGTTGTTTTTGTTTATATCTGGCACGGCTTTGCATGAGTGACTCAATTATTAGCCGACATATGGCAATAGTATACACAATATAACTTTTAACAATACAGTAGCACTTTATAACAAGCAAGCTTCAGTTACAGCTGAGTTTGCACGTGTTGTTTTAGTGAGAATTATGTTCATTCATGTTGAAGACAAGTGTTTCGGTTTCACATCCCGTGACGTTGCACCTCGGAAAGGGCGCTGCAGTAAGCATTAGTGTTGCGACCCCAAAAATTTTGCGCCGCAAATACGTCGCGCCCTAGGCACATGGCTAATACGACGCTGCTACTTCTACAGGAAAGCAGAGACGATCCCGGAAATTCAGAAATAATAAAGACCGTTTGTCATCCAATGATTAGGAGACAGTAAATGAACATAATGCTGCCTTATATTACAAAATTCGAGTGATCGGTGAAAGGACCACATCTGATGTTAATGTATGTCAAAATGTATTTCTCAGCATGCGCGGAATAACACGGGCCCATTTACCATTTATTCAGCGGTCTCTTGTGAATTCTGGGAAAGCACCCTAAGATGGGAGAGGGAAGCATGGTAACGGGCCACGCCAGACTAGTCGAAATTGAGTGAGTTAATGAGTCTCACATTCAGAGTTTCCAAACTAGAGAGTCTCATTATTTTATTCGGGATAATCCAACCAGAGTTTATCTTCCTGAAAGTTTAATTATCAGTGAAATGCATAAATGTTTCTAAATGAGTTTCAGATTGCAAGGCCGTATACATCTTATTGGTTTGATTTCAAGAGAAAATTCACGATGGTGTTCCACGGTCAGACACTTGCACATTGTGTGACAGTTTGAGCCATAAAATTGCAGCATGTACTGATATCAATGAAAAACAAAAGTATGCTCGTTAACTTTGGTGTTATGTATTTGGAATACATGATCTATCTAACGATGATGTTTATTTACATGTGTATTATGAAGACACTGGGGAAAAGGGATGGAATAATGTGGCTTCTCAATTGCTACATTATCTGTCAAATGTGGATGACCTGAAAGATGAGCTGGTTCTTATTTTTGAATAGCTGAATGCCCGTTCTTCGCACGGGATATTGTGTTATTATTTATTACCACCTACTACAACAGATAGCACTGTACACTATATACTACATCTACATTATTAGGACAAACTTATCGGATTATTACCCTCCAAACGCTTAAAAAGAGTTTATAAAGCAATATTGTAGATTTGGGTAGCTACCCTGATTTCACCCCTTAATCACAAAACATCGGAATGAAACATATTTACTTTTCCTAATTAGCTTATAAGGAACACCTGTTCCAAATTTCAGCCCTCTAGCTTCGTGGGAAGTGTGAGAATTAGTGATGAGTGAGTCAGTCAGTCATTCAGTCAGGGCTTTCGCTTTTATATATATAGAGAGAAAAGATGGGTGCGCAGGTCAGAATAAGAACTATATAATGGTTCACTTTCTGTGCATGCTAGTTCACTGCCCAAGAATGATCAGCTGTGTTACCCATATTTTTCTTGTGCGTGGTCATTCATTCTTGGCAAATTATCAGGATTTTTCAATCATAGGAAACCGTAAGAATAAAGGAAACTTTCGAGACACCTCGAGTGAGATACTGTAATGAAAAAATGCTGAGATAAACCAAACCCATTCAACATTATTAATGTTGATCATTCTGATCTGCACGATATCAAGGAAGCAGTGAAACTATTTTTCTTGCAAGGCCAGCAGTTAAGTTAAAATCAATAAAGAATGTAGAGGATCCGTCGGGAACGCAAATACATTGAAGGACGGGACACATATTCAGGACCTTGGAGGTATTCGGTTATTAGGAACAAGGCTAATTTACCGACCGAACTTTCTCTTTGGCAGCTTTACAATGGTCCAATCCCTTTAAATCCTGCTAAAATTAAGGACATGCAAGGATTGATGGAGTTCTTGGAGGTTCATAACTGCATTTTCGATTACTCTCTTGAAGCTGACAAAACAACAAGCAAAGAAAATCATGCGGACATTGATTTTTCAGACAACAGTAGTGGTGATGAAGATTACTTACAAGAAAATTAGAGACAAAAGTAACTAGTGTGTCTGTACATGTGTCATTGTCCTTAGGTTTTTAATATTCACTATGTATGATTGCCTATGATGTTTTCTAAAAATATTTGGTCTGTTACTGTAATACTTGAATAATAATAAATACTCACCATTAGGTATTTTTAAGTGCATTCCCTAGACATGTTCTTACAAAAACGCCCTTGTCAACAAGTACATACATTTTTTTTATCATATTACAACAATTAATTTGTAATATAGAGCTGAGACCATAAGTAGTATTAATGACTTGATCTACTCAATTTTAAGTTTAATTGTGTTTGTTGTCAAACTTTTAATAGAAGGTGGAGGTGGGGCTTTGCCCCTAATAACGCGTTCGGTTTGAGACCCTAGTGGGTCAGCTCCTAGAAGATTTATCCAAATTAATGAAAGATTAAAAATCCCTCTTTTTCACTTATGAATGAACTAGATGGCTTGATCACAAGTATGATGTTCTCACCTAACGCAAGACTGTGGTCCCACCAGTTGTATGAGCACTGTTTGAATTTGAGACCAGTCTGGTCCCTGATAATCTCTGCAGTTGGCGTGGCGCTCAATGTCCATGTTCCCATGTAAACCAACATCACCAGCAAGATTGGAAACATCCATTGTAGCAGTTGCTTATCAGTCAATTTAACCTTATGTGCTGACTTGACACGATATGTCAGGGACACCCTGCAAGTCAAACATAGCTCTTCTCAAATCAAAACCCACACTATTGCTGGATCTGGGTGACTAGAGTAGGACAAAGTAAGAAAAAAAGTGAAAGTGAAAACTAAGTAAACAATTCAAATGCTCATTTTTATTACCATTTATTTAAAATAAGTACAGTGTGATAGGATACTTTGTGTATGATATTTAAGTTGAGAAGTAAAACATTATGATTAATGAACTTTGACTGAAGTCATAAGTGCATTAAAAGAACTAAACATAAGAAATCTTCACATTATAAAATAAAATAACATACAATAATCCATATGCATAGTTGATGAATACACTAGCTGAAATACAACATATAGGGTATAAAATAATACTATTTTTTTCAATCTCAGTATAAAACCAGACCAGACCAGGCTAGACCAGACATAAAAATGACTGACTGATAGTATCTTCAAAAATATTTTTTTCATTTAAAAAGGTTGAATGCCGAAGGGCAAATGCTAGGAAATAAGGCTGAATGTGACATGACCTTTATATAAGTTGTTCGCTCTTCCAACAGGTGCCAGTCAAGACTAGGCTAGAATCACATTCACAAGCAGTGTTTTGTTAATGACAATAGCGAACATCAGGGCAAAATTATACAACCAAAAACATTATTAAGTCAAAACCTTATATACAACTACTAACTGTAAACATAACCTAATGTCTAGAAAGACTTCAACTATTAACCAGAGCTGGGTGAAAAATGGATTTATGCTCAAGTGTTTGGATACAGTCACAAATAAAAACACATACTTACTAAAACAAATAAATAAAAACTGAAGAAGGGATTAAGTAGCACCAATAGAAGTTTATATTTCTTGTTTGGTATTTACAGGACGAGTGCAAGTGTTATTATGAATGCAACGCCATTTATTTTGATCAATGGTTGAAATTGTTCCATGAATTCTACTCGATGAATGAATATTCTTCACATACCGCCAACTTTTCATGAATTTTTCGTGTGATTTGTATTAAGATGAAAAAGCACGGTAAGTTCGAAAATCTTACCTAGAGCCGATGGGAATGTTAATTCTTACCTAAAGTCGATGGGTAAATAATTAGCATGTGTCAGAAAACATTTTCAACAGTGTACGCAATAACTCTTAAAAGACGCCAAGTTCTTAACCCTCAAACGGTAAGGTCCGAGTCGGATACGACCCAGACCGCAGCTTTCTTTGTAGTGCGCATGCGCTGTTTATTTCAAGGTCACGGGGCCTCAATTATCCTTTCTTCCAGTTGTTCTCTAGGCCTCTTAGCTTTGAGGTGTCCAAGGTAAGTGGCATGTCCTTTCTATTTTCATTTACATATGCGCTCGCGCTCTCCCGGGTCGGATACGACTCACCTTATTGTTAATGTTATAGATTTTTTTTACGACTTTGACAGAGTTTTTTTTCAGTAATAAAGTGATGGAAGGAAAAACATTTTTCTCCACTCCCGAGGAGATTTTGTGAGAATGGCAACGTCTACAAGAAGAATCTGATGATGAATTGGATGATCATCTTAATGAAACGTGCTCAGAAACGAATGCCGATATTTTACATAATGACGACAATGTAGACGATATTTTTGATTCAGAAGAGGTAACGGATATTCATGAAACAATAGTATTAAACCCAGTTGACCTAGATGGTGACAGAAATTTAGTGCTTGGGAAAGATAATGATACAATATGGACAGATAAACCTTTATTTTCAAAATTTTCAAAGGCACTTTTTGCAAACATAGTCATTCATCTTCTGGGGTCTAAGGGCGAAGTGCGAGGGATAACAGATGAGTTAAAGCTATTTTCATTATTTTTCACAGATGAAATGCTAGACAAAATAGTGTGCCATACAAACCAAGAAATTGAAAGAGCAAAAATTAGGTACAATTCAGTGCAATGGTTCATATCACCTACTAACGCCATGGAGATCAGAGCTTTAATTGGAGTGTTATATATGAGTGGTTTTTTGAAAAATTCGGGCTTAAACCCTGATATGATATTTGGCCCCCCCATTTTTTTTAAGTTCAATGACAAAAAAAAGATTTGATTTTCTCCTCACGAACCTTCGGTTTGATGATAAAGATACAAGGGAAATTCGCAAGTCTAATGACAAGTTTGCTGCTTTTCGTGAAATGTGGAATGTATTTGAAAATAACTGTGCAAAATTCTACACACCATCAAAGTATCTTACAGTTGACGAGACACTTATTAGATTCCGCGGTAGATGCCCCTTTAAGATGTACATTCCAAAGAAGCCTGATAAATATGGGCTAAAAATTATCTCATTGTGTGACGCCAGAACTTTTTATTTTATGGGAGGCATACCATATGTAGCGAAAGAACGTGAGAAGAAAAAAGGTGATTTATCTTTGCCTACTCAATACGTACTACAGCTCACTAAACCACTGTATGGAAGCGACAGAAATGTGACATCAGACAATTGGTTCTCTTCTTATGAGTTGACTGAAGAATTGAGCAAGAGAAAACTTACCTTATAGGGACTCTACGAAAGAATAAACCACAAATACCATCATCAATGTTGTTACATGCGGCAGAGATGTCTTCTTGTTTTTATATCAACACGATAAAATGCTGATTTCACACACACACACACACACACACCCAAAAAAAAAGTACTATTGATTTCATCCATGCATTTCACAGGGGAAATAAACGAAAATTCTAAGAAACCTGAGACCATAGAATTTTATAATTTGACAAAAGGAGGAGTGGACGTCCTTGACAAGCTTTGTCATAACTCAACAAAAAGGAAGAGTCGCCGTTGGCCCATGCGTTTCTTCTATGGAATTTTAGACATTGTTGGAGTCAATAGTTTTGTAATTTACAAATGGAACTGTTGTGGAGAGACTTATTCAAACGATGCAAGATCAAATTTTCTAAAAAACCTAGCATTTGCCTTGACCAAACCATTGATGATAAAGAGGGTGCAAAACAAACATCTTCCGAGGGAACTACGGGCCACGGTTAGTAAAGTGTTGGGAATGCAATAGGATAAGAAAGTTAAAAGAAAGGAGTTACCATCATCCAGGAAGAGAAGAAGATGTGATTTGTGTGATAAGAATAAAGACAGAAAAGGAAATGAGTTTTGTACAAGATGTAATAGATTCTTGTGTGGAGAGCATAAAATGGTAATATGCCCTCCGTGCTATTGTGATATGGACTGATGAAACAGAACAGTGATTTTATACTAATCTTGAGTTTTAGAATTGTGATTTGTGATGTTTCATAATAATTTTATATTTTATTTTTATAATACTTTATAAAAAACTGTCCGAGACTGGAACAATTTACCCATATTTTGGAACTGAGCCAATTTTGTCTATGTGTTTCTCATATTAATTACTAAACTTTTTCTATTTTTCCTTCTTTAATAAATATAGATTCAAGTTTCCTGTTATTATTACTTTTTAGATACTGTAACCAATGAAAAATCAACAAAAAATATAAATGGGTCGGATCCGACCCCAACTTACCGAATACGTCCTCAAAATATACCTTGCTGTTTGAGGGTTAACCCTCAAACGGTAAGGTCCGGGTCGGATACAACCCAGACAGCAGTTTTCTTTGTAGTGCGCATGCGCTGTTTATCTCAAGGTCACTGGGCCTCAGTTATCCTTTCTCCCAGTTGTTCTCTAGGCCTCCTAGCTTTGAGGTGTCCAAGGTAAGTGGCATGTCCTTTCTATTTTCATTTACATATGCGCTCACACTCTCCCGGGTCAGATACGACTTTGATTGGGTTTTTTCAGTAATAAAGTGATCGAGGGAAAAACATATTTCTCCACTCCCGAGGAGATTTTGCGAGAATTACAACGTCTATAAGAATAATCTGACAACTTGACAACTGCTGAACAACTTTGCTCTCCCGGTGCAGTATGCCGAAACTTTAACACAGTTTAATGGTATTATCATAGTTTTCCGGATGTAAATGTGTAGGGATTTTGTATTACTTTTGGTTCAAACAAGCTATATATGCAGTTTGGGCTAAAAGTTTCCGAATATTCTGTATATCAAACTAAGATGTTCAACATCCAGCTACCAACTTTTTATAATCCCTCCTTGCCAAATCCTGAGCTAGCTAGCTGTATTAATCACCTTTCAGATAATCCTGAGTTTTTGTGTTCATATATTTTTGAATTGTTTCCGTCCTCTTCCAAAATTAAAACTGTCTACTATATCGAGAAAGTTCTTTTTTATTAGTTTAAGAACTTCCGAGGGCACCTGATACTTATTTTGAAATTCCACTTGCCAATTTTTATGTTATTAGGGTGGTCCTTTTAACAATTTGGCTTTTTTTTTCCACGATAATAGATAGATTTTCAAATAATTTTGGAGATATTTAAACTATTACCACCTCCCCCAATCATTTCGTTTCTCACGTTATTATTTTGAATTTGTTAGGACCCTGGGGTAGTGTTTCTAACTTATAGCCACATTTCACTTTTCACTATACTGACAAGTGGTTGGTAATTTTAAATGGTCAGATTCTTCTAGTTAAATGGGTTTTCTCATTTACATTAATTAAAATATTTCAATTTTCTACCACACAGAATTTTTTTTTTTTTATTATTTTTGAAAATGTTGAGTGGACCCCTTTCCTATTTTCTGGTCTTTCATTTTTTAAATTTAAGAATGTTCTTATCTTTATGTAATTTTGGTGTGGTCCTATACCTGCCTGAAAATTAATTTTCTACAACACTGATAAGCAGTATATTATTTTAGTTTTGAAAATTCCTTGACCTCCCATTTCACCAGCCTCCACTTAGCAAGATAAAATGTTTCGTACTTATTTTGTTATTTGGAGTGATCCTTCTATATTCCTGGCAAATTATAATTTTCTACCGCCTCTAAAAGCTATTTTTTCACTCATATGCCTCCCTCCCCTCAAACTATCTATCTTGTGGTGTTCCATTTTATAATTTAGAATTTTCAGACTTTTATATTTATTTACAAGCACGCCATTTCTTCAGCTCCCACTTAGAAATTTCAAATTTTTTTAGATTTTTCTGTTATCTTGAGGAGTTCTTGCTTGCTAAATTTAAATTTAAATTTTATCGCACCTAAAGGAGTTTTTTTGCACTCCTCAACCACACTGGAAAGTAGTTGGATCTATTCATTTGGGGAGTTTTAAATCCCTCCCCCATTTTTCAACTTACTCTTTAGAAATTTCAATTTTTTTGCGACTTATTTGGTTATGGGAATTGTCATTATGACTTTAAAATTTCCATTTTCTGCCCCACCTAAAAGTTTTTTTTTGTTTCTTCCACTATTTCCCCGAGTTACATTTAAATACTTAAAACTTTCAAATTTTTATAATTATATGGAGAATTCCCTTTAACTGCCCGCCAAATTTCAATTTTCTACCACATTGTTAAGTAATTATTTCTATTAGTTTTGGAAATTTTAAATCCCCCTCCTTTTCTTCAACTCACTCTTTAAAATTTCGTAGTTAGATAATGAATTTGTGCCAAATTTTAATGTTCTACCTCATATAAAAGGTTTTTCTCTTCTAACTGTAGTCCCCAAATTTCCTGGAGCCCATTTAGAAATTTCCCATTTTTAGATTTTTCTGGTTATATTGAGCACCTCCTTCCTATCTCATCTAGAAGTGCCTTACATCTTTTCTGAAGACACACACACACTTTCTGCTTTATGTGTTATATAACGGGCGATGTGAAATTTATTATTTTTTAAAATTATTTGCAAATTATATATATACGAGTATATATAATAATTTAAAATAATTTGCAGAAAAAGTAAAAACATACCTGTGATATTCGAATGATTGTCAATTGCTTGTTTACACAAAGTTGTCCCAAGCTATGACTTTGAAAAGTAAATCATAAGTTATTTTAAGGGTGATGTTTACCTCCAAGTTTTCATTAGGAGTGCTGTGTAAGTGATACAAAAGCCCAGATGTCTGCTCCATTTGGTGGCAATACAGGAATACATGTCCAGGACAGGAAAGATGGCCGCAATCTAAAAGAAAAAAAACTTTACCATTTTATTACTTAATCAGTAGCAGCTTGTATATTTTAGCCGTAGAGCTGGAACATCTCTGGAATTCTACATACAATGTATTTTATTTTAATAATGAACTATATATATATATATATAGTGTTGGATGTATAAAAAGAATATGGGAGCAAAACCACTACAAAAACAAGTGTTGTAGGTTCTCCAAGAGGGGACAAGTGTGTTGGAGGTTCCTAAGAGAGGACTTCCCGGGGGTAAGATTGGAGCAGGTATACCCACGACGGATCATTTGAGGGGGGCCTCCATGAGTGGAGTAGTATAATTAATGCTGTCTCGAGTAAATCTGAGTGACACGAGACATGAAGGCGTCTTTTACAGATTGACTGCTCAATAGCAGATGGTACATTTGATATGACCGACTTTCTGACTATACAGAGTTTGAAATATCGAAACTAGAAGTGATACGTATTATTTGCGAGCCTGTGCATAAGGGATCTTCTTATATGACTGGATCTCCTGGACTTTTTTCTCTGCCTTCCATGTAGGACAGACCCTAAACCAGGCAGAGTGCGGAACTCTTCAGTTAACGCAGAACTTAGGAGACTCACACGGTGTATCGTGAGCCTCCTGTCCGCAATCTGCACAAGCTTACCACGGCATCGCAGCTTTGTATGCCCAAATTCCTGGCACTGAACACAGTGCCGAAGGTTGTAGACATACGGCCGGACCTTGAGCACGCGGAAACCTGCTCGAACCGCCTATGAAAGGGCAGGGGTCGCAAAGATTACGATGTACAGGCATACCTCGACTTTCATCGGTTTTCAACTATAAAGAAGTTTCCAAATTGCTTCGCTTCCCCCGCGACATATGATGAAATGCGACGAGTTTTTTTTATTACATTGTATTTTATTTATTCTTATGTTTATTTCTGGTTATTTAGGTGTTGCACGCATTCGCTAGTGTTATACGAGGTTTGGCTATTAAATAAACGGACTGATGCTCTAAAAAATTGTATCTACAAAATTACTCAATGGACATGTTATCATCTTCAATGTAGTCCCTCCTCGATCCCTACACCTCACCATACGAATCTTCCACTGTTGGAAGTAATGTTTCAGGTCCTTTTCTGAGAGGCTGTTCATGAGCTTCGTCACTTTTTCCTTCACAATATCAACAGACTCGAAACGGGCTCCTTTTAGTGCAGACTTGATCTTCGGGAACAGAAAAAGTCAAACGGGAATAGATGAGGTGAGTAAGATGGATATTCCAACATGGCAATCTTGTGCTTTGCCAAAAACCTCTGGATAGACAGCGCTTTATGTGCTGGTGCGTTGTCCTGATGAAGAATCCATGAGCCATTCTTCCATATTTAAGGTATTCTTCTTCTTATGCGTTCACGAAGGGTTGTCAAAACCTCCTTATAGTAAACCTGGTTAACAGTCTGACCTTCAGGTACCCAATCAATGTGAACAATCCCTCTGATAAAAAAAAACTATCATTGCTTTGAATTTGGACTTGCTCATCCGTGCTTTCTTTTGTCTCGGTGAATTGTGACTCTTTCAATGCATGGATTGGCGCTTAGTTTCAGGGTCGAACTGAAAAAACCATGATTCGTTACAAGTTATATTTTCTAAAAAGTTTGTATCATTTTCGATGTCATGAAGGATGTCAGCACAAATGTTCATTCGAGTTTCCTTTTGCTTAGGAGTGAGCAGTTTCCTTATCGATATTAATTAATTCAGCAATTGCTCGAATTCTCAGGCGTCGATTTTTTTAACAATTTCGCTCACTTTTTCAATATTATTTTTTGATGTGCATATCGTCTTCGATCTCTTTCCTTCCCTCCTTAAATTCTTGTAACCTTTATAAAACGCTTGAGTACGAGATAAACACTGATCACCATAACCTTCCTTTAGCAAATTGTACGTTTCTCTAGCGGATTTCCCAAGTTTTACAAGAAACTTCACGTTGACACGCTGCTCACCTTTTACCCTCAACATAATTCCGACGGAGCTCAAGTACACGGTCCTCTTTGAACAAAGGCTACGGTTGAACTGTCGGTCGCACGACCTTGAAATTTGGAAGGTAGAGGGAGAAAAGAACCTAGATCAATATCTAACCCTGCTGGTTGTTGCTGAGACCTCAGGTAAGTGGCAGAAAAATGAGTCCGGTTATTTAGTAGCCACACCTCGTATAGTCCTCAATCCTAACGCAGTAGAGGTCGGATCAAAATACCACTTCCTTGCAAACTTTGAGGAATCTGTGTGGCCCACCTCCACCTTTATATTAGTCTTGTTATTGAAGGGTATTTCAGATATTGCCATTCTGTTGGAAGAAAGATTTTTATGTATTTATTAAAAGATTGCCACCACGCAGTTTTCTCTCTTATACATCTTAATTTGCTGCCCTATTTATCTTTCTTCGAGAATAAAGGACTGACACGTTCTAGATCTTGAACGCCCCCGAATGATACGTGAGCGTCTGTATTGTCACCTCAGCATACTACGGGCGAGCCAAAGTTTATATTTCACCGCGTCTTAGTATCCGTTCGTGCTAATTACGATGATAGAACAAAGTCGAGAAAGGTTTAATTTATAGAAAGGACCTGCATTTGAGATGTGGTAGGGTTGTAAACCCTTTAGTAAAAACCACCCTCACCAGACCCTAATAGGATTCAAAACTAGATCTCCCTGTCTCCGAAAACTCGGTCTAAAATAAGAGTGACGCGTTAGACCACGCGACCACCAATACAGGTGAAGAAATAGTTATATTTCTCTTTGCTCTATCCTGCTTATTGAAGTGCTTTTAGCGGTGAAACCTTAGTCCAAACTAGCATGATGACCATAAGCACGTTGCGCCCTTATACAACCAAACATGTTATCCAAACTGTTTGGTTAATTTATATTGGTTTAGCAAGTTAAATAAATGCTGAGGCCTTCTACCTACGGTGGTGCTTGCGAACTGATTGTGTTACACCCCACTCTCCGTCCTCTTATTTACGACCACAAATAATATAAAAGGGAGGGGGCGTAATCTAAGGAACATATAAAAAGGAAAATCATATGCAAGATTTAATAACAACAATATAAATGTTTTATTCAAAGTAATAACAGCAAAGCAGAAATATTTACATGGTCTCAAAAATCAAACTGAGTATGTTGAAAAACAAAAACAAAAACAATTATTTCGCGCAGTTAACTTGAGTGAATCTTCCCTCATACTTAATTTATCTTACAATCAAATGGGTCAGTCTTGAAGAGACAGAACAACCCATAAAGTTGATTAAAGTACATAAATTAAAGCAAGTAATGTTCATATAAGGGCCTTATTACACTGTTCAGAAAGTGTCTGATTCACACCAATGAATGCAGACTTCAAAAAAATTAATAATAAATATTAAATATTTATTAGACATTTTACAACACACGAGAGTTTGGCTAACAGACTTTAGTAAAACTTCCGCAGGACTATCTTATCTCGATACAAAATTTGGAAAAGTTCACTTACTTGAGAATTTAAAGAAAATACACTACTAGAAAACAAGCATAGCAAAAAGATTTGAAAATGTTCTAATATAAAATTAATCTCAATATTAATTTTATCAGTAAAAAATGTTACGTTACAAAAATTCATTTATATAAATATAAATTACAAAAATCAAAACAATTACTAGTAACCACAATTTCAAAAATAATTATTTTTAAGTGTCCAACACAAAATTAACTAATACTTGTGGCTATCTAAAAGTTCAAGAAATACAGCAGACTCTAGCGCCCAAGTGGCGACAGACAAAATATAGTCTTTCATATCGAAATAAATGTTCAGGTAAAAAAAAAAATTATTAAAGAGAAAAATTACGACGCCCAATTTGGCTAACACTAAAAGTTAAATTTAAATTAGAGTCCAATATATAAGTTGCCATAGTTTAAGTCCGTAGAATATGAAAGTTTATCCTGACATTGTCCAAGTCCAGGACAGCACTCCTCTATCAAGTGTCGATTGAATAGTGCTTTTAGAATACACGAACATCACTCTATATAGGGTTTTCGTTGCTAGGGACGCAAGTTGGGGGAAAAGAACACTTGTCGGTGACGTCCTTCTCGAAGCATTCGATAATCACGTAGCCCATTTGTTGTTAGAGCTCTATCCGCCTTCTAGAACCTTTCTTCTACCACCTGATGTTGTTTTCGTAGTTCACGTTTCTCCCATCAGAGGGCAGGTAAGCAGTCTTCCTCCAGTCGAGGCAAATTCTGCATGGCCCATTTTAGTATTGCTTAGATAAATCGGTGTGGACATCAGCTGTTGGAACCTCATAGCTCGCTTGGTCAACTCCCCGTACTAGGATTCTATAGGTGTTGGTCCGTCTTGGCGGTTGCTCTACCCAGAAGATACATTAAGTAAGTACATGAACAGTGTTATTTGTAGATTTAATATTTTCCCATTGAATTGTTATTGAATATTGTTCTGAATTGTCTATTATATTGTACCAAACTACGAGAACTACAATAGAGAAGAGTACTATTGTAGGGATGTAAATAGTTTCATTAATATTTGGAGCGGGTAGTATGAATCCAAAGGCGATTTACGCGTGAAGGTTTACATGGGGGCGAGTCCTATTGTAACACAATGTTACAATTTCTGCTACTGAACTGTACCGTTACCATACCACTTTGAAGTGTACCGAAACAGACAGAAAATCTACAGTTTCGGACCAGTTGAAAGACAGATCGGCAAGCTTCGGTTAACCGGGAACAACCTCGGAGATTCACGGTTTGATGTATTCGTTGCATTAACCACCCCGACTGTTCAAGATCCCAAATTAAACCTAGTCCCAGCTGTCCTTTTAACCCAATTAAATACCTCAGATTCAGATAGGCGACCTAAACGATCAATGATCACCCTCTACATCAGCCAGGGATCATCATCGGGGGACAGCTCTTGGGAACTCGCCAGCCCAAAGCAAAAGCAGCGCCGCGTTCGACGTCGGGGTAAATTTTCTACTACAGCAAGGCGTAAACAGCTAAGGGAAGCCTCATAAAAATATGCGAAAAAAGACTACCGATGCAAATCAAAAATCTGCTAAAAAAGACAAGGAAAAAATCCTCAAGTACATTGAGACGCTGTGTCCCGATATTTACAAAGCCATCCCAAGATTCACAGAAACGCTGTTGCCCGGTATTCACAAAGGCATCCCAAGGTGCATTGGAAAGCTGTGTCTCGATATGACCCGACTCGCCAGAAACGTCTGCAACGTAAAAGGGTACCTTGGGAGAAAACTTTGAGTTCAGGTTTTAATTACGACCCCAATATCGACAATGAGTCAAACACAACCATAATTATCGGTAAGCAGGATGTGGTCTGTCAGTTCTGTAAAGCTCTTAAGTGGAATGACGAGCCCCGGGTCCTATGTTGCAATGGGGGAAATATCAATCTGCTTCCTTTACAGGACCCTCCTGAGCCCGTTAACAGCCTCTTGACTGGTGACTATCCTGAGAGCGAACATTTCATGAACAACTTAAGGAAATATAATAATGCATTCCAAATGACGTTCTTCGGTGCCAAACAGATCTTTGAGGGAAACTTTAAGCCTACTTTTAAGGTGCAGGGCCAGGTGTATCACTTGAGAGGGAGTTTGCTGCCTGCCTCCAACGAGGATCATACATTCCTGCAAATATACTTCACAGGTGACGAGAACAGGGAGGCGGATAAAATATATGCCAAAATCGAAGGCCTTAGACATTCCTTAGTCCTTTCCTTGCAGCAATTGATACATACCTGCAACCCATACGTCAGAGAGTTGAACACTTCGATTGAAAATGCTTCTGCTGAAAACCAACAGTTCGAAGTTATGATACACGCAGACAAAAGACCTGCAGGTGAACATTGAGGCCGCCTTAATGCTCCTACCACTAACGAGGTTGCAATTGATATCGTTGGTCAAACATTTGGAAACCGGGATAGTGTATTGCAAAGTCGCGATTGCAAACTTCAGAGGATTAGCGAGACTCACCGATCGTACGATGCTTTAAAATATCCCCTTATGTTTTGCCATGGGGAGGACAGTTACTCGATATCATTAACTCAGGTTGACCCTAAGACTAAAGAGCCCACGTCAAAAACTGTGTCTGCTGTTGATTTTTACGCATATCATTTGATGACAAGAGAAGGCGCCCATAATTTCTTGCTCTACTTTCGCAGCTTATTAAACCAGTTCTTAGTCGTTATGTAAGCAAAATTTGAAACTGAAAGACTAAGGTACAACCAACAAAAACTCACATCTGACAACTACACCAACCTAAGATACGCTATTGATCGAAATTATGCTGTGGATGCTCGAGAACTAGGCCAAGCCATCGTCATTTACTGCCGGTCCCCGTTATATGGTTGAGTACACACAGGACGCTATGACCTATGTGAGGCAGTTCGGGCGACCTGATTTGTTTATTACATACATTTACATGTAACCCTAACTGTCCTGAAATAATTGAACATATTTCACCAAGACAAAAACCTCGGGACCGACATGACATTATATGGCGAGTGTTCCACTTAAAAATCAAGATATTTATGAATCTCATTACCAAAGGTGGACTGTTTGGTGCTCCTTTGTGTCACATGTATTCCGTCGAGTGGCAAAAACTTTACTAAGACCCTTTTACACAATGAGCTGCCTGCATACTATTTATGGAGAAACAATAAGTTTATTAGAAGGAATCAAGGAACTTCCGGCCCGTAACATCCTGGAATAAAAGAGCACAGAGTGATTGGCAGAGTTTACACCGTGCATCCAAACGTATTGCACCCGACATACCAGTCTACCTGTAAAGAGCTTGGATTATTAGAAGATTGCAGTCACTGGGATAAAACGTTGGAAGAGGCAGCTTTGTCAGATTCACCTAATAATCTGAGAGAGCTTTTAGACATAATGTTACTGTTTTATCAGGTGACTGACGCAGCAGTTTTGTGAGAAAAACACAAAGTTAACTTCTCTGAAAACGTCATGTGACAGGTAGAAAGAACATCTTTCATGGAAGAAATCACTGCTGTGCAAAGACAAGACATTTTCAACAAAACCTTAGTTTTGTTGGAAGACACAATTCTTGCGATGAGAGGAGACACTCTCGACAAGTACGGTCTACCCAAGGCTTGGCGGTGCATTGGAATCTTAGAAAATCGAGAGTATTTGCGGAAGATAAGCTATGATGTTGGCAGGTTTAACGATTTTGTAATCAGCCATAAGCAGTGTTTGGCATATGACCAAAGGAGCCTTTATATAGATATACTTCAAAGCATAGTGTCATCTTCAGGAAGATAATTTTTCTTGAACGCTC
>CABFWB010004285.1:28559-43698 GCA_902151455.1 Timema bartmani
AGACCTTCCTCATCAACTTATTGCTGAACTAAGTTAGAAGCGGTGGAAGTATTGCTATAGCTGTTGCTTCTTCAGGTGCTGCAAGTCTCTTGAATGGAGGCAAAACAGCTCATGCAGCACATTCATACTGCCTCTTAACCCAAACAAAGTTGACTACCCTTCATGCAATATCTCTAAGCAAAGTAACATCGCCCGAGTGTTGAGGGACTGCCAGCTTATTGTTTGGTACAAATGCACCATGGATCATAAGGCGGGCATTGAAGCTCTCGATCGTACTCTCAGAAATACATTTGAAAGGATTCAGATATAGATCAATTTATTAACAACTCTTCCTGCGGTAATTCTTTTAGTGAATTACTCTCTTTGGTTTCGTCAACGATTGGAAAAATACTTCTCAATATCCAAAACAACTATAGGAATGATAAGCTTTGCAGTGAAGATTTTCATTCTGAAAAGAAGAAAAATTAAAAAGTTTAGAAAATTAATGTTTCAAAATTATATTTCCCAAGGCTGGTAAGTGTTCAAAGCAATTACATAAATAACACTTTCAATTTTATTAAATGTGTACAACCCGAACGGATAGTAAGACGCGGTGCTAATAATAATAATAATTTTATTAAAATATTGGTTAAATAGTTACACCTGGACATAGAAATTGAACCCGGGATCTTTGGATTAGTGCAAAGAACAATTATCTTTCTTGGTTTCGAGCCATAATATCCTAATCATGTTTGTGAACGGTAACTTACATAAGCCTTAACACAAAAATTTATTTTTTAATTATTATTTATATATTTATTTGTTATATTTTTCAACCTCTGAAGTATTATTGTTTAATGATGTACTTAAAATAATTTAAATTTATTGTCAGTATGTTCACAGGGATGCATCAGTTTTTAAATGAAGAAAACTGTAAATATTCACACAATTCTCCTTAAGAAACAGCAGATGGCTAAGCATCATGACGTCACTACAAGCGGAGTTGCCAAATTAAACACTCTGGCCTGTAAAGAAAGACGGCCATGGTATGACCCTTAACTTTTAAATGGTTTATTTTACCAATAATTAAATAAAAACTCCTTTTAAAATGTTAATATTCAGAGATGAAATTACTTCACTACAAGTTGTGCAAACAAAAAATTGGTTTTAATAAAATGCCACAAAATTTAAATATAAAATTTCCTCCGATCTAAAATGTTAGCGCATTTAAAATTTCAATCAATAGTTAATTCCTTCAAGTATAAACATGTTAAATATCCTAAATTAAAGAAAATATATTAAATAAGAATAAAATAATGCTATTTCACTACAATAGTATAACATTTAAAATCACAAATCAGTTTTCTAAAACAATGACATTTAAGTTTTATGAAAATATATTTATCTGAACTCTAGCATACCTCAAGATACATGATGGCACAACCAATCAAAGTGATGCCAAGGAAAATGGGGCTGGCGACCTTGAACACCTTAACTTTCCTGTACTGGTAGACAAACCCCACGAGTCCCAAACTGAAGATCACACATGAGATGGACACTGAGAGTAATGAGATCCTGTCAACATAAGTCAGAGTCAGAACAAAAGTGAAAAACAATGTTTAAAAATATAATTTATTATTATAAAGTTTATAGGCTTGCTGGCATAACTAGGTCACTAAAGCCTTATACAGAGAATTGAAACAGTCAAATCCTCCATAGAAGAGAATTTAATACAATAAGTCATTTGAATTATGAGAAGAAACTTTAATATGGATAAATGATTTTTATATTATTAAATACTTAAAACAACAATAAAAATAAGTGTTGACCAAGATGAGGTAATCTATAAGAGTGACCTCAAATGGAAATTGAAAGATTCGCTTGGCATATAAAATGGAGTAAGCATATGAAGCAATCCGCACTGTGACGTAAAAAAAAAAACCAACACAAAGATCACTATTAAAATTAAGAGCTAGGCGAATAGGGGCATAATTGCGGATCTAGCAACGAAAAGTTCACACACAGGAGGTGGATCGCTTCTCAATTAAAACGCACGGGTCAGTCAAGTATGCTCGCAGCGGAGTCTTATCACGACGACCTCGTATCTTCTAGACCTACGTACAGAAGATGGCCATCAAGACACACCGTCCCTAATGGCCTGCAGCTTGTTTTGAGCAGGGGTCGAAACCCGCTGCTCGTGCCAGGTGCGTAAAACCCCAACTCGCCTCAGGAGGTAGATGAACATCCTCCCTGGCTGCCTGGTCCGCCAGTTCAATACCTGAGAGACAAGCGGAGCGTAACCAGGAATCCAGCAGAAGGCGAGCCGGGTGTTTAACAAGCCAATTTAAAAAAAAAATTGCTCAAGTATCATCTAACAAAAGAAATTCTACGAGTAATTGTTGGACAATAACATCATGAGCACTAATGGAATCCCCGAATACGACAGAACGGTGAAAGTAACGATACACGTAACGCAACGATTTAAAAATAGCGTAAGGTTCTGCCGTGAAAACACTGGATTCACCAGGTCAACCTAATTTAAAATTAAAATTATCCACAGTAATAGCACATCCCACGGAGACCCTAGACTTGGAACCGTCCATGTAGATGCAAATGGAACCTTAAAAGCGAGAGGCGAGCATCTAAGCGAATATCTCTCATAGACGAAATGTGGTGATGTCGCTTTACAGAACTTTGGCAAGATAAAGATGAGATTTCTGTATGCGTATTCACCAGGGAGCAACTCTACCTGGAGTGGCGGGGATGGCCTTTGAAAGGACAAGCCCACACCAGTTGAAAACCTATATAAAATGAATCCCAACCGATCTAGTACCACGCCATCTGGTTACATTTTTCACAACGCGGTTGGGGGTATGGAAAACAGGAAGGTAATCATATTAACTAGGCATGCAATGGAGCTTTGACACGTAAGATGCTAGAAAAAAGAACCGCCGGTAAGAAAGAGGGGGCTCAATGGCATCACCACAGATACTGACGACTGGACTGGTAAGAAAAGTATCAGTAGCCAATAGCATGCAAGAATGGGGGACACTATCCAGCATCTTTAACGCATAAAGTCTAGCGGGGCCATATACAAAGCTGCTATAATCAAGCTTGATCTTACCAAAGCCCTATAGAGCCACATCAAGTTTTCACTATCAGCAACCCAAGAGCGACCGCTAACGACTTTGAGTAAATTGAGGGCTTTGACACACCTCGCTCGCTTTCAGGTCTTTGATGTGGGAAATCCATGTTAGTTTAAAATCAAATAAAAGATCAAGGAAACTTACGGTTGCTGAGACTGGTAAAATAACGTGATCAATTAAAATCGTGGGGGCAGAGTGTATACCGCGTATTTATGGAAATGGACGACCGTCGTCTTGGTTGCGGAGAAGCGATAACCATTACGCGATGCTCTCGTCCATAGATTGTTGAATGAGAGTTATATCTGCCGTCTGACCCTGTGGATACTTGAAGATCTACAATAAGTTGTATAGTGATCGGCGAAAAGGCATAAACATACAGTAAGCACATGTTGTCCAAAATACTATTCCTCTCAATCGTTAGCAACATATAGATTAAAATTTTGCCATGAGACATCTATTTTATTGGATAAAATCATAGGATAGGGTGTTATTCAACCTTATCCGGAAGTGTTAATCTGATATAAAGCTAGCGATAAAAATGGGAAGGTTCCCTCGGAATACCCAATGATAAAGTAGCTTCTATATTCCATAACATCAGATGGTTTCATAAGCTTTCTGCAAATCAAAGAGGACAGCCAAAAGGTGCTGTTTATGGAGGAAGGCGTCACAGACTGACTTCTCAAGGCGAACCAAATGATCCTCTGTGGATCGGTTACGGTGAAAACCACATTGAATATTAGAATGGAGATCGCGAGATTACCCTTTAATCGTTTATTTATCATTCTTTCTAATATTTTGCGCACACAACTAGTTAAGGATATGGTTGAGGAAACAAGCTAACAGTTAGACATGTGGGCAGATATATTATTTATATAATGATGACAGCTACGTAATCTACGAATATTATCCCAAACATCAGTTGTCAGAGTGAAAATAGTAAGGGTCGAAATAAATTGTCTCCCAGACTTTCTTCCACTTTCACCAATGACACGTCGTGCTCGAGCACGTAAAATCCGGCATTACTCCAAATTCTCTAAAGTAGGACGTCGATGGAAGTGAAGCAGTAATCTTCGACGGTCAGAGATTGCCTAACGACCCTCATTCCACCAGGGAACAGGACGGTGTTGCGTTTTCCGGCGAGGATTTTGGGATGAAATCCTTCGCCACCGCGATTAACGTTGAAGTAAAGTGTTTCGTATTAACATCGACGTCAGGAAAACGGGGCTTCTAAAAATATGGCGAGCTCGCGGTCTTTATACCAGTCAGCACGTTTAAGCACCTATTGGGGCACTCGTGATACACTGGAAGAATCTTGAAATGGTGAAAGCAAAATGGAAAAATGATCACTGCCACAGAAGTTTGGGTGGATCCCCCAAGGCAAGCGAGTAGTAATTCCAGGCTATAAAAAGTTAAGTCGATGACAAATAATACACCGTTAAAGCTGGAGAAGTGTGTTTAGGTCCTGGAGTTCACTAACACCGGGTCACTCGAGACAAAAATATCCTTTACTTTTCTCACACAGGCACCTGTAAAATTAGACCCCCACACCAGGTTGTGGCAGCTTAAAGACCTCAGATATGATAGGGGGGGGGGAAGCTGGAGTTTCTCCCAGTGTAGGAGGAGGCTTCTCTTGGTAACAAGATTCCTTGGTGTGGTAGATGCAAAATACTGTCACCTTCATAGATAGGGACATGCAGGCAGCGATCAACGTGGAGATCAGAAATTATATTAACATATTTATCGTATACTGCTTCGTGCGAATATAGCCACATCTCCACTTGCCCGATTAAAGAATGGTTTATCGGTACGATATACATAGTAGCCCCGAAGCATCAGGCTATCAGCAGGGCGGAAGTGGGTCTCCTGCAAACATAGGAACGAAGGATGCAGAGAAGAAATCAGTAGTTTAATTTCCTCTACACGAGCATAGAAACCGTATAATTCCATTGTAGTAGCGACATTATTTATTGATATTAAATTTATTAATCCGTACAACCCTAAAACTATAACTTAAAATATTAAATTGGTTTAGGGCCTTTTTCGACTCTCTCCTGGACCTCTCGCTTCAGGAGAGGCTTTCGTTTCTCCAGAAGAATATGTGGCGTTTGTTCTTTGAGAGAAGGCGTACTTATGGCCTTTAGCGCTTTTTTAGTTTATACTAATTGCAGCGATCTATCGCTGATATTTCTTTAAAGCCCAGCTGGACTCGCCTTTGCAGCCTCATCTAGTCTGCCCCCCTACTCCCGAATCGGCTTCAGGAGTCTCAGAGGAGAAATTGGACGTTTCGACAACGGCTGCGAATGCCCCGAGTAGGACTCAGGGGTGTTCCCCGAGGAGGGCTTGGGGGAGGTTTGGGTGGAGACATAATTTAAGGTGCCGCGACCCTGAAAATGTTGTCACCACAAAAGTTTGGATGGGTTTTGAAGGTAGCTTTATGTATTAACTTTGCAATGGACGTTAGGAAAATTGATATTTTTTTTTCAAATAGTTTTGATGTAAGCGATGTGAAATACCAGAGCCTGGCTCGAGAATCCCCACAACCTTTTCCTCCGCCTTCCTATTCAGACAGGCCCGGAACCAGACAGAATGCGGACCCTTGGAGTTAACGCAGAACTTAATAGACTCAAACGGTGCATCGTGAGCTTCTTGTCAGAAATCTTAACAGGTTGGCTTACCACACCATCGCAGCTACGTATGCCCAAATTCCTCGAAATTAAAACAGCGCCGAGGGTTGGGAGCATACGGCTGGACCATTAGCACGTGGGAACCAGCGCGGACCTCCTTTGGTCGCGAAAATGAAGATATATTATTATTTGGATTTATAGTCCCGTCGACACAGAAAGGCCATACGGGCCATAAAAAGCATTAAAAACAACGTAAAATTCCCACAGGGTAAGGAAATAAAATATATATTACCAGCTGAAAGAAAGAGATGAAAACACCAGGATAAATTGACAAATAAAAATACTAAAATTCTTATACAAACGTTAACAATACATATCAGTATGAAAAACGTCCACTTTATATAGGAGTGAAACTCAAATGAACCCTTAATATGATTTGAAGTGATACACTTGTTTAAAAAAAATCACAGGTATACACTCCACGTTAAAAATAACAAAACGAACATAAAAATATAATACGTTTAAAAGGCGAGGCGATATGTATGTCTTTTCCTCATTTCCGTTTTCTTTTACGATTTTACAGTAAACTTCAATGGCATGTTAAGGAGCAAGCTCCTCAAAGATTTCGTCAATGCTCACGCATTCGAGGTCATAGCAAGTGACCACTTCCTTGCAAACATTGAGTAATCTGTGTGGGTACACCTTTACCTGTATTTTAGGAATGTTGCGAGACTGTATTTCAGCAAGAAATATTATGTTGCTTGTTTTAATGTCAGACGTGTCCGAATAAGAATCGTGCCATCGCGCAGTTTTCTTATAGAGAGATTTGGCTTGCCTGTAACATTTACCAATCTTTCGAGGATAAATGGGCTCACCCTTTTCAAGTTCTCAATGTCGTCTCCTCGGGACATCATCAGGAAGTTGGCTGTGACCTTTCCACGTGTTGATTTTTTTTTCTAGAATAGAACTGTATGGCCTAGCTCGTTTCTGCTTGTTTTCATTAGTAGGGCCGTGTGAAGGGCAAGGCAGTGAAATGGCAGCAGGGTTTGACAGTACGGTGCTAGCGGACAGTAAGGTGTCAGATTTGACAATATAATCGGCCATGTAGTTTGGATACAGCCTGCACAGCACTCAGATTGTAGACTCATAGTGAAACAAGTTGGTTCTACCACATAAAGCCCTGTTAACTCTCCTTACGGGAAGCCCAACGCGACGCTAAACATGACAACCTTCACATGGTGCACCGTCAGGAGAGAGGTCAGCGCAGCAAGTGGGTGCAGTAAAGTGTCAATTTTATGTCCGGAACCCTCATGATTGCAACCGGTCGTTACTCAAAGTAGGGTACCTGGTTATTTTCAAATCTAGCTAAGGCTCTTATACTAAGATATTGCAACCGGCGCACTTTCATGACGGAGCTCAAGTGCAGGGGACTTCAATAATTGTCCGAGGAAAACCGTGTAAATTGACTAGGAGCTTCTGCACAGGACTGAACAGCAGGGGAAGGAAATAAAAAAAGGAAAGAGAAGAGAGAATAAGGAAGGAGAGAAGGAGATGAAAGCGAATAAAAGTTTTGTCCTGTACTAGGTACGTCCTGCATAGAAGCTCCCCCTTTAAGTCGCCTCTTACGACAAGCAGAGGTTACTGCAGGACTACTTTAAACCCCGTCCCGCAGGGTTTTTTATGTATAGGAATAACGGTTGCCTGCCTCCATAGTTATGGGAAATGATGAGATTCCCAAACACTATAGTAAAGGTCTAAGAGGAACGCCTGTCCAGCCTGTGCAGCATTTCATAGTGAACATCGTCAGTGCTGGAATTCTACTGCCCGCCTTTATCGAATATAGTATTATTTGGTTTTCTGTCTAGATTGATCACAAAGAAAAATATATCAACTTAAATTTTATGGAGAAATCTTAAAACTGTAATAACATGGAGGGTGTAATGTTTATTGTTCACAGAACTACCATTATTTATAAATAATTACCTGAAGGGCCAATTATAATTAGCCAGACAAGGGGAATAATCTGTGCAGTTATGGCAACCAGGAGCACAAGTACGGCAGCTGAACACTTCATGCAGCAAACTTAGGTTCCCACCACGTTCTGACCATGCAGCTGAAACCATAACACAAAATGGAACATTATACAATATAGCAATTTTAAGGTTGGGAAAAATAAACTATTTGAGGAACATTTTAAGGCAAAGAAACGAACAAAACATAGAAATGAAACACTGCTGTCGGGGGGTTATAAGTTAAATCGAGTTTCTTTTAAAGGGACGTTGTTATAAAGATTGATTTCACAAACAACAATACATAATATAAAAACAACTTAGTTAATCCATAAGAACAAAGCAAATAATGATCATTTTAAGTACCCAACTTATGTATTTTAAATCTAACAGTGAATTTTATTTTAAAAAAAAGAGACTCGCGATGGTGTCCTAAGTATATTGTTTGTTTGCGTAAGACTATATTCCGAGATTAATTAAACTATAAATATCACCATGAAGCAATGACATCTTCCACATAATATTAACAGAACACATCGACTAGTTTGACTTAACCATAGCCCTTAACATTGACATAACTATACCTGCCTCTTAAACCCACCCTGTTTCTAAAAAATATCTGCATGCTCTAGCATGATTATCCATTTACTAAGCTGTGATGCTCTCAATCTAACGAAATTATTACCAACTTGATGTGTATCTATCTTGTGTTTCAATTGCCAGGGTTTTCGGTCCAACGGTTGACTGCAAGTAGTGCCATATGTCTAAAATTGGAGCTTTGTCCGCCCCATTCGGTACGTATGTTATTCTTTAGAATAGCTTGTGGCAGCGATATATCAGTGTGAACCGCTGAGTTAGTTATCACTTGCATCGGTGGTGTTGCACAGATGTCTCTTTGTTTGTATTCTAGGCCGTAATTGGAGTAGTCCTCCAAGGTGACAGTTTAGTTTTGCGTGTCCTAGAGAGTTGCTCTAGTAGTTGTCTGAAGGCACTTGCCGTGTGAGTGTAAAAGAGGTGTTAATGTGTGACACCTAACTAGAGGATTTGTGGACTAAGGCCCAATCTTACAATGTCATGTTATTCTATTCGTTAGGGCTTAACATGCGGTTAAGCGATAACAACCACTACTTTGGATTTTACAATGTTTGGTTAGAGCTAGCGTCCTCGTTAAAGTGCTCGTAAAGTTAACGTGAGGTATACCTTCTGGTTAGCATTTTAACGTCCACATTAACTTACAAACATTCCGCCATATTGTTTTATGGCAATTGGTTTTTATTCAAGTGAGGTTATATTATTATTTTTAGAAACTTTGGACAGTTATTTATGAATTCTCTTGCTTTTAATATTGTCCACCAGTAATTATATATATGTTTCACCAATGATCATCTAATCATAGATTTGAGGTATTATATTTCAAACTTTCCCTCTTTTCAATATGTACCTCTTTGGCGAACATGATACGGCGTTAGACTATCAAGCAAGCGGCTCGTGTTCAATTCCATATACTTCTTCTTTTTTTTTTTTTAAGAACAAATTACTCCCAGTTTAACACAAAGATGATAATAAAATAACTATGTTAAATTATTTATTCCTTCTATTTAATATAGCTGTTTAATTTGGGACGCCTCCATTTCTTTTGGTCAAATTTGTAGAGAGAGTGATTTATAAGTCATCGTACGACATGGGGCAGAGGTTTTTAATTTCTGGTATTGCCTTTTATTACAACTATTTTGGCTTAGGCCTACAGGCTCTTCTTTCCTATTAAAAATATGTACATTATTTTCAATGGTTTCACTTTACAATTTGGAGTTGTCATTTCTTGCTGTTAATAGTAATAATTGACAATAGCTGTAGGCCTACCTATCTTTTTATAGTCTTGTAAGACTATTATGTGTAGGCCTGAATGGCTAATATAGGACGTGTTTTTTCTTCCCTTTCTCCCCTCCAGTGCACGTCCATGGTTAATTAAGGGTGGTTTTTAATTGAATATTAAATTGTGTGTTTAAAAATTGACTATGACTCTACTCTTAAGATTTTGAAGCTTTAAAAATTGGGTTAAAACATGCCTGTTTAAAATAAACAGAGTAGGTATACCCATATTTATTTGGATAGAAACTTATGAGACTCTATGAATATGGATTATTGAATAACATGACGTGTTATAAACAACAACATAAACATGCATTGTACTTTAATCTGTTTTCCTAACAACTCCATAACTTTAAAGACATTTAATAGTTACTTACAATCTATTGGTTCAAATTAAGCCAATCAAAAGCTTTGTAGCAAATCTAGTGCTCCGAGAAGCTTAATGATAAGAACTAATGGAAGGCACCCGTCCGTAACTTGACGAGAACATCAAAATAGTATTGTAAAACGCAACGCCAAATTTAACCAACGGTTAGACTTTACGAACGGTTAAATTACGAGGACTTTAACGTGACATTGTAAGATTGGGCCTTAGACTAACATTTAGAAACAAGTGTAGAATACGAAGACACGGACACTTCCAGAAAACCTAACCCTACGTCACGATAATGACTGGTACATTAATATTTAATCAACATAATAGTATTAGTCGTTCGGTTATTTAATATTCAACTTAGCCTAAAAATTTCTTAGTTTAATTTGTAATTCTTTCTTTCTGTTTTATAAAAAGTTCATCCAACCTGAATATAACAAACATGATTATTCAGGCTTATATATATATGTAAATAAATATGTAAATAAAAAAAATTATATAGTGTTGAACTGCAACCTCCTGTGTCAAAAAAGTAAATTTTACAGAAGAGCCAAAAAAAATTTAGTTTCTTGAAAATCAATAAAGGTACATTTATTATTACTAAAGCATTTTTTATTATTCAAAAACTACTTTAAAATGATACCAAAAATAATTTTCAATATGTGCCATACATCATACAAACTCAACTCAAATGATATTTTGTTACAAAGTAAAGAAAAATATTTAAATAAGAGAGGAATCCAATCAGAAAGAGCTTCTCTCCTTAATTAATTAATTTTATGGCATAAATACAACATGCATATTATTTTAGTTTTATAAAGTACAAAAAAAATAAAATTGAAAGGAATTATTTTCATGTTGAACTACAAACTGTGTATTTAAACAAAACTGAGATTTAGAGAGCTACATTATTTTCTTTTTACCAGACTTTGACTCGTCAATCTTGCCATGGTGGGGAGGTCATCATAGAACTGATGGAAGTGCTGGGGAAGAACCCGCTTAAGTTCTTGCAGGTGCTGCCACTTAATGTAAGATAATTTGAACTGGCTACTGTACAATCCTGGATACACAATGTTTAGTAAAGTTAGCTTCTTCCTTTGAGGCAGCTTTTGCAAGGTTGAGGAAAACTGAAGTTTGAAAAATATTCCTTCTGGCTTGTATGTTAATCGAACAATATTGTTCACGATTGGGTCATTTTTAAAATTTCCAGGTCTAATGGAGGAATAAGCCTGCTCTTCAGGAATTTCATAGCTCCTAAAGAACTCATGGTTGAGACATTTTGCCTCGCGTGTCACTGTAAGATAATCATGAGGGTGGTGTATTTCTCTGTTCCTCAGCCTGCGCTCAATGGCAGCGTGCACGGAGTCAGCCTCCATCTGCGTGTGTCCTTTTTCAAGGTATTTCTGCTCTATCAAGAAGGTGGTTCTCATAGCTAAATTTAGCAATGCATTTGCAACAGTTTTGTTCCTGTTTTGGTACACACATCCCTCAGACCAAAATATAATGTGCTTTGGTTTCTCTTGTGGCCAGGCTACTATTTCTTTTTCAATAGAATCTACAATAAAAGAGGTAAAATGGATAGCCTTTAAATCTCCCTCTGACTCATTCCACCAGTAACAACAAACTTGTTTTGTACTAAGTTTGAAATAAGTATGATTGTGGCAACACAATTTTGTTTTATAATACAAAGCAGACGCTTTTGAAGACGGTGCGAGTTTAACTTACTGAAGATCAACTGTGTATACATTACACTCGCCCTTGTCTGCTCGTACTTTGTCTGCTTCTTTTTCATCCCTGGCTTCTTTTTTTGCTCTTTCATGATCCTTGTACTCTTCTTCTGAAATGTTTCCTACTCTATGTTCAGAGCACACATCACAATGGTCCTTTTTAGTTTGAAATAAATTATATCCATGGAGGTGACTAATTACATGAATGTGAACCGACAAAGCGGAATTTTGTTCTGAGTTTTGCAGTCTTCTAGGTATAAATTAAACAATTCTTGCCCTGACTTGATTATGGGCTCAAGATACAGTTTGTAAGTGTCCTTCCTGCAGTAGTGGGACTCCATTTTTTGGAAGTCGACTGAGAAAATCTACTGCAAAAAGTTTAGCTCCAGGCTTTCCGTTTGTTTTAGTTGCTCTTGGTGTATTCACATTACCGTTGCTTTGGTTATCATCTCCTTGAGTAGAAGGTCCATCACTTGTCACCTGGACAGAGTTGCTCTTATCAGTAGTTCCCTTGTCAAGACCAGCGTTTTTCCTAATACTCATTCCATGCTCAGAATTCATAACCCAATTCCTTACAGCCCATTCCCCAATATCAAAGGTAATGAGGAATGTTTTCTTACAAACTTCTTTTTTTGATCATTCAATAATCAGGTGATAGTGAAGAGACATTGAACGACGATCACCAGATTCCTTTATACTTATCTACCTTTTACTCGTGGACGTTACCAGAGACGCAACATAGCTTTTCCTCTCATCCCATGTCATCGACCATGACCTCTTGAACATAGAGTTACGGGCTGTTTCAGGTATTTGCATGCAGTGTCTTTTGCTTGACTTAAGACAGGCTACAGAGTTGCATACTGGACGAATATTTCTTTATTTTCTGTTTTTATTATTCTACACTACTGTTTCTTCTTTACCTTTTTTCCTCTCAAGACTGGTGTAACTTTTCCCTTCCAAACGAAGTTTTTTTTAACCTTATTCCGCTTCCACTCTTCCATTTTCTTTCGTTTTGTGACTGCCGGTCTCTCAGGTAGCCCTACTGTAGACTCGTTTACAGTACCAGTTGATACAATCTCCTCTTCTAGGTCAAATCTAGGCCTAAAAGGATCTGGATCATCAATTGCCTCACTATCAGAACTAGCCATTTCATTAGAATCAAAAACGAATGAAGGATCATTGATTTCGTTTTATGTAGTATTACTTGAGTCAAACTCAGTCCGAGAAGAAGAATGTTCAGGCGTTGTTACATCAACACTGGCAGACCTAGGAAACTCAATCCCAGGAAGGTCTAAGATCGGGTTTTTCACCAAAGTACTTACAGAGCTCGAGTCTTGGACTAATATAGTTGTGTTAGAGATCTTCTGTACCTCTTTTCCTTGATTGCTTACTTGATTTGAAAGTAAATTCCCAAAGCCTATTTGCCGCATTACATCTGAAGGTCCTCCATCCTCCCCAGGCTCTTCATCATTAACATTCGTTGACAATGCCAAGGGCATGATTATTTGGGCTCTAGACTTGAGAGGCTCCATCTGAAAATGTTTGTATTTGTAATAGTTAACCTCATACTCCTAAGAAGACCCATAGTTATAATTATATTTATTTAATATTTATTTTTATAGGGGTTAGGGAGGGGGGGTAGATCGGCCATAAAAGGTTTTCCTTAAATCCAATTCAAATTTCAGCCGACGTTTTGGATGTTATATTTCCTTTCTCAAGGCAGGCGAGAGTGATTATAAGTGTGATGTCAATAATATTTAAAAATAAACATTCCCTTATATTAAGTTAGTAAATAACTATAAAATAAACATACAATTAAGTTTAATATGAAAATTAGAAATGTAAAACACAGGATATACAAAACAGTTTTACCGGATTTTCTCTATGGTTGTAAAACATTCTCTTATCTTACTTGGCAAAAAGCAATTTAGGGTGTTTGAAAACAAGATGCTTAGGAACATATTTGATCCAAAGAGGGATGTAGAATTGGGGAGTGGAAGTTACATAATGGTGAGTTACATAACCTGCACTCATCATCATTGTTAGAAGAATGGATGAGAAGAGAATCATTTTCTGTGTGATTCGTTGGAACAAAGCTAACTCGATCGGACACATACTTAAGAGAAACTGTCTTCTTCATGATGTCATAGAAGGCAACGTTAAAAAGAGGCGGAGCTTAGGAAGAAGATGAATATAAGTATTGGATGGCTTGGAGGAAGGGAGGACATTTTGAAAGCTGAAGGAGCAGTCAAAGAACAGGGCACATTGCCGGTTTAAGTTCAATGACAAAAGGAATGAACATGTCGTAAGACAGAACACCTAATAATAATAATAATAATAATAATAATATAGTGGGCAGGACATAAGTGCCTAGAACGGTGTTCAAGGTATTGACTGGCAAACCCAATGGGAAAAGACCACTGGGAAGAACCTGACGCAGAAGGGAAGATAACATTAGGATGGACCTGAGAGAGATAAGGTGTAAGGAGTTGGACAATAATATAGAACTAGCTCAGGATAGGGATAGGGATAGGTGACATACTTTGTAGCAATAAACTATTGAGTTCCTAGTGCCATAGAGTATCACTTTTAACTGGTTCATTTTCTAATAAATAACCAACTGAACAAGTGAGAAGTACTTAATACAAGGACGTATTTCATGTTTATATTTAGGGCCGACATTTATTTATCTGTTTATTTTTATTTGTTTAGTTATTGTAATTGTTAAATAACACTATCTCATTTAATAACTTAATATTTGTTGATCTTTTTTTTGAAGGAAATATTTATATAAATTATTGTACTAATTAAGCATACCAAGATTTAAATTATGTACGTAGCAGTTCTTGATAGTTTTAATAAAAATGTGTTTATTTTATGGGGAAATCAA
This sequence comes from Timema bartmani, assembly GCA_902151455.1. Classification (NCBI taxonomy): domain Eukaryota; kingdom Metazoa; phylum Arthropoda; class Insecta; order Phasmatodea; family Timematidae; genus Timema; species Timema bartmani. The sequence continues at coordinate 43,177 of CABFWB010004285.1, forward strand.
TCATAAAAGGTTTTTGCTAAAATAATTTATCAAATTTCAGACAGGTTTGTGTTAGCTAAGTTATATTTAAGTATCATGCACTAGTATTTTAAACAAATAAATAAGAATGTATAAAAACTCCTAGGCAAAATCATTATACTGTACTTTAAAGCGTACTTACCTTTATTATCCAGTTTGAATCTTGAAATAATTATATTTCAAAATTTCCAGTAGCAAAACTAATAGAGCTTGCAAAAATATAAACAACAAGACACAACACAAACAATAGAGAAATAGCGGGAAACAACTGACATACAAATCTAGGAGGGCATGGATGACAATAAACACACGTAAGTCAAATAGTTTGACTTACAAGGTTGAAGCAGAGAAATGAAACCGCCCGACTTACGAGGGAATGTTTAAACTCATTTTTCAAGGTTTTCATCCCTGCCTTGACATACGAGGTTTTTTCAGAAGATTCGGAATCACTTTCTTGATAGGGATCAAGTGAAATCTCAGTTTGTATTTTTTTTTTTTTTTTTT
>CABFWB010004285.1:47839-62074 GCA_902151455.1 Timema bartmani
CTTATCTCCATACTTTCTTTCTCGACTCTCCTTTCTCGCTCTTCCTCCTAACTTATTACCTTTGCTTTCTGATCACTTAAAACTGTTATCTCGTTAAATGTGGCTATGATACTTGATAACAAGAAAAAATGGGGTATCTTACATCAGACCGCCCCCTATGGCATGAATGGTGTATTATTAAGTTTAACCAGTCCCCACCAGCATAATACACTTATCCAATGATTGTCAGACCAGTCTGGTTTCCCCTAAGCTGTTTGAGATTAGTCGTACCTCCGGCTAAACCCCACCTCCCCCTAATGGTGAACACCCACTGCATGAGGGGGCTCCAACTCTCGTACATGGGTGAATTGTGTACGGGGGATCTCCCTGGCCTGCGTACCATGGTAGTGGTTGCATTGCGAGAAGTTACAAAGCTTTTATGCGGTGTAGTTGGATGGGTCCCAGCAAGAAGGGATTAAGGATCAGTATTCAGCGTTGGGGGAGGATAATGAAAGGAGAGGAAGGCGTTTTTAGCACATTAACGGATCAGAATTCGTTAATGCATACATTACCTAGGTAAATTGGAGAAAACTATTCTAAATAAGATTTTGCACTTTATCTACGCAAACTAGGTAATCTGCCTATTAACTCGTTAATATTTACACTAACGGCTTACGAACATTGTCGGTAACATATATACTCAATTTAAAAGACAAAACAAACATATTAAAATATAATAAATTAAAAAGAGACAAGACAAACATTTTAAAGTATAGTAAAAATGTTAAAACTAATCTCAATGTGAGATAAAATCCAAATGAGTCACTTTATAAAAGTGACTCAAATAGCATTTAAAAACTTCGCCCGGTGTATTAAACGGAATAAACATATGCTTCATTCCGTACTGTCGCGTAATAAAAAACGAAGCTCACCGTTAAAATTAAGAGCCAGGCGAATAGGGGCATACTTGCGACACTCAACTAAAATATAGTACACACTAAGGGGAACATAGCAAAGCCCACACTCTGGAGGTGGATTCCCTCTCAATAAAAACACATGGGTCAGTGAAGTATGTGTGACGCGGAGCCTTGTCACGATGACCTCTTCTCTTCTAGACTTTTGTATAGAAGAGGACCGTCGCGATACACCATCCCTTATGGACCGAAGCTTGTTCTGAGCTGGGGTCGAGACACACTGCTCGTGCCAGGTGCGTTAAGAGCCCAAGCCGAACATAACCCTTTAGATCTAAAAACATGAAACTCTACATCGCCTCCTTGGCTGCCTGATCGGCCAGTTAATTTCCTGAAAACCAGCATGACAAGGAATCCAGCAAAAGGCAAGCCATATGTTTAAAAAAACCAATTTAAAAAATTTGCCAACAGAGCACTCATGGAATCCGTGCAGACGAGAACAGAACAGTGATAATTACGGTATACAAAACTCAACGATTTGTAAATGCCGTAAAATTCAGCCGTAAAAATTACTGGATTCACCAGGTAAACCAAATTTAAAATTAAAACCTTCCACAGCAAAGGAACATTCCACGGAAGCTCCAAATTTCGAACTATAAGTGTAGATGCGCTCATTAAAGGTCCTCTCATATATAATGTAAAGTATCGTCGCCTTAGGGAAAGTGGCAAGATAGAAATGGCATTGAGATAAGCTTACTTTCCTAGGAAAAGCTTGACCTGAATAAGGGAGGATAATCTTCGCAAGAACTATCCGACACGTGTTGAAGACTGATAACATCGGGATTCCAACCAGCCTTACACTTCACCATTTGGTTTAATTCAAGACACGGTTATTAGGATAGAACACAGGACGGTAAGTAACGGGCTGTGGCATGCAATGATGCGCTCTAAGACAGTGATTTCCAGCTCATTTTACTGGAGGGAAAACACGTGAAAGTTCTCAAGATATATTTGCTGATTAAATAATTTGTGGTATTTCACCACAATCCATGGGAAAATATGAACGTTCTTTTAAAGAGTTTAGTGAAATATAGAAAAGAATGGCTGAGCTCTATCGTAATAAGACTGCATCCTTCTATGTTTAGATTTTTTTTCTTTGCAATTTTTATTTTAAAATATGAAATTAGGATTTTGCACTATCAAATATAACTTAATATAACTTTTTTATATAGTTTGTACTTTTATTTGATAATTATTGTAGTAAAAATTGTTACTATGGAAAATAACCGTCTGATTGTATTAATGTCCAAGACACAAGGATGCTATTTGTGTCGCTGTTGATTCCCAAAGGTTTTCTTGCAATATAAAAAATATACTAATGCTATTGTTATAAAAAATATGCCTCAAGTATATATAAAAATACTAAACAAAAATAATGTAATGCTTGTTTTTACAGGAGCAAGAAAACCGTGATAAAAAAAACTATGTGAAAATGTATGTTTCCCAGTTTCAGTTGCAAAAAAATTATTTGCTTCTCAACTTTTTATATCAAAACAAAAGCAATCGTTATGATTAAATTTAAAATGGACCCCTTAGATTTATTTACCTACATTATATGCATGTTGTAGAAGTTCTATGAATGAATAACAAACGGGGATACTAGATACCAAATTAAGTGATTTCTTCTATTTAAAAAATTCGCTGATAGAACTAAAACCCACTAAGGTACTCCGTAACCATTATTATTTATGTATGCAAGAAGAATTAAAGGTTAAAAAAAAGTAAACACAACTGACACCTTCTCTTAAAAGACAATATTTTTTTTTTAATTAAACGTTTAAGTTGACAAAGAATCATCCATATAACATTTCATCATCCAAAACAACGCTCCAGGACAAAATACCTTGAATAATAGTATTAATATGGTTAAATTAATACTTAAATAAAACCATTTAAATTATACACGTCACAAACAGCGTGCAAATGAGCGTAATCCATGAACAGACAAACCTGTGTTGTCTCGTTGTGGCACTTGTGAGTCCCCCAAAATACTTTGATCTGTAGAGAGGATAGGGCTTCTCCTTCTGTGACGTCACATTGGTTCACATCCAGCCCCGTCACGTCTATGTCCAGGCTTAGGAAACTTCTCGTCCTGGAAAAAAACACACAAACTATACATTATTATTATTATTATTATTATTAGTAGTAGTAGTAGTAGTAGTAGTAGTAGTAGTAGTAGTAGTAGTAGTAGTAATAGTTTTTCAAGGCACGCCAAACACAGTAAGGTATCGNTAGTAGTAGTAGTAGTAGTAGTAGTAGTAGTAGTAGTAGTAGTAGTAGTAATAGTTTTTCAAGGCACGCCAAACACAGTAAGGTATCGTAATTGAATAGCTGCCTAGAACAAGGCTGTAACCCTCAATTTATTCCAAGTTGACTCTTTCATAGAACAAGGTTGTAAAATGTGCGCTGCACACGACAAGAACATTGGAACCGATGCGGATTTTTTTTTTATCAGTTGGCTACAAGTTTGCTCTGCGCAGAACAAGGTTGTATACCAGGGGTGGCCAACTTGATTGGAACTGAGATCTACTTTTTTTCACCTCGACTCAAAGTGATCGACCTTATAATTCAATTTTATTCCTCCAAAATTTTTAAATCATAGCCATACCTTTGTCGTTGATTTCCTGTAGATAGAACCTGTGGATTCTCTTTATGTGATTGAGTTATATGATACAATTTGAATAATGTTGCGTTTTATTGAGTGTTAACACTTTAAAACTAATTCCAATATTATAAACTAATTGACACAATTAATATGAAGTTTCAACCAAAGCTAAAAATTCTGGTGTATTAGTGGACGATGCCAATCTTAGACAATCTTCAGTGTGTTGGTCTGTTAAATTCGAGCGATGCTTAGTGTTCGTTTGTTTTAAATACGAAAATGCTGATTCGCATAAATATGTAGATCCAAAGCAGGAATGTAAAAGTTTGCTGCATTTTGTCAAATTAGAATTAGTTCTAAAACTATTTTTCTGAAGACCTGGCTTTCGGAAATATGTAACATTGCAGTGTAATTATTTCATTTTCCAGTGTAACTTGGCCCAATTGAAATAGCTCTGCAAATTTATATGCGATTGGTTGTGTGTCTGTGTCCTCCTTGAATGGATTAATGGTAAACTGAATCAAATCTTCAATTTTATTAAAATCACTGAATCTGGTTTCGAAGTCATCAAAAACAGTTTGGATTTCGGCTACATATTTTCCCGAATTAAAAATACAGGTGGGATTTTTTTTAAAAGAAACATAATGTTTGTAAATTGAACAAAACGTTGATATATTTTTCCCTTGTAGTTCCAAGTTCAATAAACTAAGTTTTCCGGTAAAATCTGCCAAAAATGCCAGATCACATAGCCAGTCCAGATCACGAAATTACCAGTCATCTCCGCTGCTCCGTAAACACATTGAAAATATGGATAGCTCATGTTCTTCCTTTCAATGAAATCATGCCCAACAATTCTTCTTTAGCAGAAAAGTCTTTAAAAACCATTCTGATAAAAACGAGCAGTTGAGCAGTGTCACTCACATCTGGTGACTCATCGAAATGCAAAGAATAGGAAACACATTAGTTAATATCTTTTAGCAGTCGCTCATTTATATTTTGGCTCATCTTTTTGATAATTCTCTTGACCGTATTCTGAGATAATTGCAGATCTTGAAGGGCTTTTTTTTTTATTTCACCCTTATTCTTTGAATTTCCAAATAGAGAATCTGCTATTTCCACAAAAGTATCCTTGATAAATTCACCATCAGAAAAGGGTTTAAATTTTTTTGCTAATTTATTACTCACTTGAAAGGAGGCGATGGTTGCAGCCTTTGATTGATCGTATGGTTTTGTAAACATGTTTCGCTGCGCAGTCAGTCCAGATTTAAGTTCCTGTAATTTTTTCTTTCTTATTTCACTGTTGGGTGGAAATCGGCCTGATATTTACCATAGAGTGCGTTGAAGTGCCGCTCCAAATTCCCCTTCTTTGGTATCGCCACACTGAAGTATTGCAAACTAAGCAGCAACACTTTACTTTATCTATAACCTAATGATAAAGTTGTTTAGTTCCCATTTTTGATGAAACAGATAAGTTTTAGGTCTTTTTGGCGCACTCGTGTTCATAAAACTTACCCAAATGTAACAAAATTAACAAAACAGTTCAAAGAAAGAAAGCAATATATAACTCACAGATATGTGAACGGTACTGGCGGGTGGGAGGCGTGAAGCAGTTGCAGGAGACAGTTTGTTTGAGCCATTGATCTCTATAATATAACTGGATGGACATCTGTGGCTGAAATTTTCGAGCTGTCGTCTGCATACCATTGGATAAAAGAGAATAAAACTTTCGGGTATCTCTTTCTCTCTCACACCCATAGAAGGCAATGTGGCATTATAACATTGTTTATTAATTTGATTGAATATATGAGATACATCAAAGTGTAAGTAGTTAAATTAAATAAATGTTAGTAAAAGCTTTGAAGAGCATATCATAGTTCGAAACTGTTTAGTTTTTTCTTTAAATAAGTTGATGTAACCTACGATGATTTTTGAAGGAAATTCGCTTGTAAGGCTTTATATCGTACCAGAATCCTACCCTATAGATGTGTTTAGTTAGGATAAAAGATCTTCCATAAAGAAATGTCTACTTCCGTTCTAAATGGCCGTTTATCCTACCAAAATATTATATATATGATAGTATTCTGGCACGAAATAAAGCCTTACAGATTGGGATTATTACTAAGATCTAGTAGATACTGTACTTCCTACAAGCCAATAAACTAAATTATCATTTGAACGTAAGACTTCTACACAAAGTATGTCATTCAAACAAATGTAATACAGTTTTTAGCTAACTTGTTTCATTATAGTTATCAAACTTTCAACATAATATGGTTTCTGAAAGATGTGAGCCAACTTTTTTTTAAAAAAAGGTATTATAATAATACTTTCCACAAGATTATAACCTAAGTGATAGTTTGAATACACGGCAACTATACAAAGTTTGTCATTCAAACAAATGTAATCAAGTTTTAAGATACCTTATCCATTATATTTATCGAACTTTCAATATAATATGGTTTCTAAAACCAATATTAAAGCTAATAACCAACTTTAAATATAAGTGTAGTAGTGGTAGACTAAACAACATTACCTGTAAAACTGAATTGTATATTTTTCAATGTAGCAGACGATAAACTTGAGCGTCACGCTTTTGTCCTTGGCAATGTGTATGTGTATGTCCATCCAGTTATATTATAGAAAAAAAAGGTATTATAATAATACTTTCCACAAGATTATAACCTAAGTGATAGTTTGAATACACGGCAACTATACAAAGTTTGTCATTCAAACAAATGTAATCAAGTTTTAAGATACCTTATCCATTATATTTATCGAACTTTCAATATAATATGGTTTCTAAAACCAATATTAAAGCTAATAACCAACTTTAAATATAAGTGTAGTAGTGGTAGACTAAACAACATTACCTGTAAAACTGAATTGTATATTTTTCAATGTAGCAGACGATAAACTTGAGCGTCACGCTTTTGTCCTTGGCAATGTGTATGTGTATGTCCATCCAGTTATATTATAGAGATCAATGGTTTGAGCCCTAATCTAAATCTGACTTCTATCGGGTGATTGGTGAAACAATTCGCTCAGGAAACGTTAGTAATCTAGCGATCGATGTGTTGGCCGTCCCTGAAGTGTACGGTATCTGTTACCAATTGCTCAACACCACATGATTAAGAACAAAAAACTGAAACAAAAGGTGAATGAATGGCGTGATGTTAAACGCAAAAAAGTTCAGAAATGCTGTAAAACAATATAAGTCCTAGAGGGGCAAGATTATAGCTGCGAAAAACACACCAGATGAGGTAAGTAGAACAGGAGTTATTATTACCTGTGTCTTGAGCAGAGATCAATGGCATGGGTGGTGAAGACGTCTTTGAAATATTAACTGCGCAACGGCAGTTGGGACAGTTGATGTTTTGGCAAACAATTTGGCAACGCTAAGTTTGAAATACCGGAGCCCGACGGAATACATGTTCCTGCTCTTTTTTTCAATTTGAATTTTCAGGACTTTATTTTCTCTCTTCCAATTCGAACAGACCCGAGACCAGGCAGAGTGCGGACCTTGCAGTCAACGCATAACTTAGTAGATTCACACGGTGTGTCGTGAACCCCCTGTCCGCAATCTGCACAGGTTGGCTTATCACGGTATCACATTTCTTATACCCAAATTGAAGCACTGAAAGAAGCGCTGAGGGTTGGGGTCATATGGCCGGACCCTGAACACGTGTAAAGCTGCTGGGAACTCTTTTCAAAGAACAGGAGTCGTAAAAGTGAGGATATATGTATCAGTCGTTCTTTCTTTGCCATTGTTTATTGTTATTCTATACAATTAGGTGAAATGTTAAGGGAAAAGCTGTTCACAGATTTCCTCAATGCTCATCTAGTCGAGGTCTTAGCAGGTTACTTCTCTTTTGCAGACATTGAGGAACCTGTGTGGTTCCACCTTACCTGTAAATGAGCCGAGTTACTCTTGCGGTATTATAAAGATTGCAATTATGTTGGATGACTGTATGTCAGTGACGGTCTAACAGTGCCGCCACGCAGTTTTCTTATAGATACGTCGCTTTAGCTGCACATTTCTAATTCTTTCTAGGATAAATGGTCTGAAACTATTTAGGTTCTCACCGTCCTCTACTAGAGACATCACCAGGAAACTGGGCTGTGGCCTCACCACTTCCAAGGTTACATTCAAACTAGTGTTTGACAGCTTTTCCCATTTCCGTCCTATTCCATTATTACGGCCCTGTGAAGGGACAGCAGTGAGATGCCAGCAGGGTTCGGTATTACGGCCCTGTGAAGGGACGGCAGTGAGATGCCAGTAGGGTTCGGCACTACGGTACAAGTGGACAGTAAGTTGTCAGCTTCGACAATAAATTTGGCCATGCCATTTAGGGACAACCTACCCTATACTTGTCTCATAGATCTAGGGTTGATTCTACCATATGAGGCCCTGTTAACTCTCTAGATAGGGAGCCCCACACTACGTTGGACATGACAACCTTCATATGGGGCATCGCTGGGGGACGGTCATCGCGGCAAGTGGGTGTAAGAAAGTGCCAATTTTAGTTCGGAACCCTCATGAACGCTAATTATCTTTTCGCAAAGTAGGGTAACCAGTTATAATTAGACTCAGGATCCTCCGGAACTCAAGTTTAACGGTCTCCAATTAATCTTCTAGGGAAGCCATGTGTGTTGCCAATGTCGTAAACGGAGGCCCTAAAAGCTTCCGCACAAGACTAAATGTTCTGTGCAGAAGCTCCTCTTTTATATAACCTTTTATGACAAGCCGGGGATACTCCATAACTATTATAAGCTCCACCCTGCAGAAGACGTTCTAATTTTAATCACTTCTTTAGACAATGGAGGGATACGTTGGTACAGTTTAAACACCATCCCTAAGGGGAAATGTATAAATAAATGTTTAAGTATTTATAAAGTGTAAGGCTGGTTTGAGTGTACCTGCCAGGGGATGGCACAGCCACGCTGTAAGAGAGAAGCCACCTCTTGACGGTGCACGAGTAGTAGGGGAAGGTCCACCACCCTCTGTACGACACGTTGCTTGGGCTATCCATGAACTTGGGGGACCGCAGGCCAGGACTGGACTCAGCGTCTTCGTACCAAGGCAGCCTCGGGTCCGGACGAGTTCCCACGTGGGGACCCTCGTCTATAACCTTTCTAGGTCCACCCAGTTCTAATAGCAGAGAGCGATGGTCTTCAGGGGCCACCTGCCGCCTCCAGTAGGTGCTACTCATCACTTGTCCAGAACTAGAGTTCAGCGCCAGGATGCGCGCCGCCAACACGCGCCGGTCCGACGCCAACAGACCGCGTGCCAGAGCATCCAGGAGGCCTGAAATACAATAGTGCTACCATTATAAGGCAGCTGAGCATTAACTAAATGTTGTTAGAGCATCCAGGAGGCCTGAAATACATTAGTGTTACCATTATAAGGCAGCTGAGCATTAACTTAATGTTGTTAGAGCATCCAGGAGGCCTGAAATACATTAGTGTTACCATTATAAGGCAGCTGAGCATTAACTAAATGTTGTTAGAGCCTCCAGGATGCCTGAAATACAATAGTGCTACTTCCCGTTGCGGTGCTACACTGAGCGGACGTGTCTAGTGTCGCTCCGTGTTTTTTGTTTTAAAAATTAGCAAAAGTGGAAATTTAAAAATTATTTCTAAAGCAAAGTGTGGAGAATATTAGTGGCTACAAGAGGAATCTACTTTCATCTGAGTTCGAAACCAGCTGGAGGCACAACAATGTTTCACGGTTTCTGGAGCAGCCCGTAGGGTCCGGGGGACGATAGTGGGTGAGGAAGAAGCGCGCTAAAATCCCAAAGATTTTGTTGTGGAAATGAAGAAAATCGGTCCATAGGTATAGTAGGTATTAAGAAAATAGTGAATTTAATATAACCAGGTGAGAGCAATGGGGGTCATCCTGGTCACTTCCCGGTGCAACATCGGTGCAAGTGACGTAGGAGCTTGCCTGGTTACAGTCTGGTAACCTCGTGGTGATTTTTGTCAGTAACTTAGAGTAAGTTCCTGGTAACTCTATAAACTTAAAGTTTTTCCGTGATAACTCCAGTGGTGACAATTTTAAGTAACTTTTGGTAACTTCCGGTAACTTTTTAGTAACTTTTGGTAATTTTTCAATTTTAGCAGGAAAAAGTTTTGGTAAAGTAGGTGAAAAATCTGGGGATATTTTTAGTAAATTTTTGGTGACTTTTGGTAACCTTGTTAAACTGTGGGGAAACATTGTGAAAAGTTTTAGGGTAACCACTGGGTACAACTTAGTAACCTAGTAGAACATTGACTCAGTGGTTTGGGGTGGCTGTATTCAATAGAAAAGTGTGTGATATGTCAGTTCAGTAATAAGTACTGACAGGAAAGGCGGTCGGGGAGGGGAAGTGAAAGAGGTTAGGGAGAGGGTGAGGGAGAGAGAGAGGTCGGAGGAGAGGAAAAAGGTGTTAAGTCAACTAGGGAAGACGGTGGAAGAAAAGAAGAGGGAAGAAGCCAAGCAGGTGGAGAAGAAGGAAGAGGATGAAACCCCACTAGCAGCGCTGAATAAGATAGAGGAGGTGGAGGATTTCATCAGGTCAAAATATGGTAAAGACGGAAGGTTAAATAAGGGGGATCTAGGGGAAATAATGGGAAGGGTTAGGTTGCTGATCCTGGAGTCGGTGTATAAGGATGGACAAATAAAAATCCTAAAGGAGAACATGAGATTGAAGGGCAGAGTAGAGCGGGAGGGGTGCATTATCAGGTGAATCAGGGGATGTCCTATGCCTCGGTGGCAGCCACGGGGGCGACAAAGAGGAAGCTAGATATGGGGAACGTAATACAGGCGGGGCCTAGTCATGGGGCGGTGTTTGTGACTTCCCTGCAGGGAAAGTCGGTTGAGGAGATGAAAAATACTCTAATGGGTGAAATCAACCCTGTGAAAGACCAGATCAAGATCAGGGCTATACGACCTGCTGGGACCAGACTAGTGGTGGAGACAGAGTCGGAAGATGACGTCAAAAAGATCATAGGGAACAAGGAACTGGCAAAGACAATGACTTGTGAGGAACCGAGGAAGAGGCGACCGCTGATAACAATATTCGACGTGGACAGGGACTTAACTCACTGACATGACGTTTGAGCAGAACTTTAAGGGGAAAATGACCAAAGAGGAGTTTGAGGAGGGTTTCAAGCCCAAGTTTAAGACGGGACTGAGAGACAGACATGTAGTCAATCATGTGGTGGAGGTATCCCCAAGAGTGAGGAAAATGCTATTGAGCTGCAGGATGTACATCTCGTTCAGCGCGGTGTTCGTAAAGGACTATATCGTGCTGACGAGGTGCTACAAGTGCAGAGACCTGGGCCATGTCATGGCGCATTGCCCCAGAAAAGAGGAGCTCTGCAGGAAATGTGGAAAATGTGGAAAAGTGGGCCACAAATATAAGGACTGTAAGAGCAGGGAGGAGGTGTGTATCCCATGCATGGCTAGGAAGAGGTCGGAAAAGTGTAAAAAGCCGAACTCGAGGGACTGCCAGACCCACCAAATGATGATGAGACAGATAGAAAGAAGCGATTATGGAAATTAATCTGTTGACAGACATTGTGGACTTACTAAAACTGATACTGGTGAAAATGGACGGGACTGGGACAGGCCCTAAACCTGGAAGGACGGGGAAAAGGGTGAAAAACTTCCCGTCCAAACGTGCCAGAAATCAAAGAAGGGCTGCGGCCTATAGGGAGAAGATTGCAGCGACTAATGGACCTATACACGAGCTGGATAGGTCGGGTCAGGAAAAGGTCGGAGTACAAGATGGAGGCACGGTAAAGAGACCATCAAAATAAGTGAATGAAATAGTACCGAGTCCTGAGCTCATCGGAGAGAGGGAAGCCGACATGGAAAAAGGGGAATGCAAGGAGTTTTGGCAAAATCAAATCTAAAGTTGTGTGGAATCCCAATTCCAACGGTGGATATGGGGAGAATGGTTGATAGCAGAGAAATGAGTGTTGAGCACATACATACATACATACATACACACATACATTACATTTAAAAAAATTAGTTATAAACGCAACTTCAAATACTAAAAGTCATTGCCTCACTACTTCCTCCCCCATTGATTTGAGATTTCAAAAAATAATCTATCTTAAAAAATTAAAAAATATTAATAAATAGCAAAAATAAGAAAATAAAAATAAATAGCAATTGTATCATATTACTGTATTATCATTAATATACATAAACTAGCCTTCGAATTTTGAAACAAATGTTATTGATTGTTGTTATTAAATATCATGTTTCCCCAAATTGAAACATCATTCCCTCACGGCTCCTTTTAGTTATGACACACACCTCATTTTTGAGGGAAGGAAGGGTGTTATGATTGGCATATAATAATTTGTTTAATACATAATAGGTTAGGCCTACATATAAATGTAGTTACCCATTAGTGGGTGTCGTGGTGTATTCTGTGAGTATAAAACATAATAAATACAATAATTAGAGAAATAGAACAAAGTAATAGAGAAGGTGAGCCATGATAAACAATATAGCAGGCTAGTCACAAATAGCCTAATTAAGTTAATACTTATTGATGGAGCTATATGAGGTGATATTAGAATCAATATAATAAACAAAATTAGTCGGTCAGCATAGAGTAGTGAAAACCTGGAACAAGGTAACTTGCATAGTTTCAAAGGTTTTAAACTGGCAGCTATAACTCAGCAATAAGTTAGCTTATTTAGCTTAAACTTATAAAAGACAAGGTTGTAAGTAGATAGCCACAAAAAGTCTATTCACCCTCCTATTAATTCGAATGAAAACTAATTTAGCTCTAATTCTCCTATATCGCTGTTCCAGAAGAACAATGACGTAACTGTAAAATTTTGAGTAATTGAGTTTAATAGATTAATGGTATGACAAAGCCATAAAGTGTAAGGTGGAACAACGTCGTAATTGTAGTTCGACTCTTGGCCGCTAGAGCGTAGTTGTGTCGTTATTGAAACATCGGCTGTTTGCCCCCTCCAGCCAGGAGAACATCGCCACAAGTGCCACTTGAGGAAGTGAGTGCACAAGAGGATATACTTGCTAGAGGAACTGTGACGCAAATGTAGTGAAAGACAAAAAACCGGAGCTACATCGGCTACAATTCAAGTGCAACAACGACGTAAGTGTATTTTGTGTCATTATTACTATGATTTATCACAACTCTTATTGTCATAACTGTAATTTACGTCGTTGTTTAACCCATAAGTTCATGCATTATTTTGCATAACTGAATGTCATTTTTGACGTAAATAACCTATTATTTAATAATTTTCACGTATTTCATAGCATGTCCGATATTCCAACCTGCATAGGTCATGGTATTACTTTTATGTTAAAGAACATGCTATTCAGTTTATTAACAAGAGTTCAAAATGTGCTGTTTTTGTGAACGCTATCAACTTTCCTTCATTTTTATGATAATTTTCCCGCCACTCATTTTTCTGAATGTTGAGACAGTAATGTTTATGACAATGATTGGAATTGGCTTAGAATTGTTTTTATAATACTTTGTTTTCATTTCAAATAATAACAAGTAGTCGAATTCGTATGTATGTATTAGTATTTTAAGGCTTTGTCATTAAAGGGTTGTTTGTACAGTTTTTTTTATAGGGACAATAATGAGTGATCGAACAAAAAAAATCATGCAGTTAGCAAATGAGATGTTGAAGCAAAATAAACAACCATCAATTTTACCAAATGATTTCATAGTGGCACCAGTAAATGAGGGTACACATGAGATTCCACAGCCAACAACTTCGCTGTATGATTCATCAATTAAAAAAGGAACAGAACAATCAGATTGGGTGGTTGGTTATGCAAGTTCAACTAAAGTTAGTTTAAGAAAAGTTGAACAATGTAAATACTTTTCCAGTCCTGGTAGTGACTCTGAAGTCTCTGAAAAATTGTTTTCGTCGGGCTCTAGTGATGAATACGAGCCTTCATGTAGCGAAGACTCAAGTGATGAGGATTCAAGCGATCCACTAGTCCCTCATAGGCCTAATGACACCCCTATGATTATTAATGATAATGACACAGAAACCATAAATGAAACCAAAAGAGGTAAAAAAAGAACACGCAACATAAATAACTGGAAAAAAGTAAAAAATAAATTACTTAAAAACTCAAGGCAAAGTTACATTTCGAGAACAGGGAAAACTGTTGAGTCCCGAAAGATGGGCCCTCCATGTAAAGATAGATGTGTTCTATCTTGTTCAAAGAACTGGACAGAAAGCATCAGAACTCAGCTATTCAAAAATTACTGGGAATTAAGCTCACTACAGCGCCAACGATACTTCTTAATTTCATGCGTTGAACCACTTGTTCTAAAATACCGCCGCATATCTGCCGCAGAACCAAGAAAGCCTAATTGTGCTTTTTATCTCATGAATAATGATAAAAAGGTAAGAGTCTGTAAAACGTTCTTAATTAATACCTTAGGAATAACAGAAAGAACGATTCGCACTGTAATTCAAGCTAAAGTAAGTGGAACTGGAATTGCACCTTCAGATAAAAGAGGTAAACAAAAATCAAAAGAAGATTCCTGAAGAGGTTTTGAACTCTGTCAGGTATCATATAAATTCCATACCCCGCATTGAGAGCCATTACATAAGAAAAGACACCTCAAGGGAGTTTATAGATGGGGGGTTGACTGTTGCTGAAATGCATCGACACTATACTGC
>CABFWB010004286.1:0-62047 GCA_902151455.1 Timema bartmani
CAGGAAACATGTTCTGTCGGGGACAACTAGTTTGTGTGTAAGACTCCTGGAAACTCTGTTCTGTTATGGTCAGGGTCGGACTGTGTGAAAGGCTCGTGTGCGGATACACATTTCGTTTCGAAAGCTCGTCACACATTAATGATAGTAATAACAGCTTGCATGTGTAATGACCATGTTGCTTGTGAATTCATGGAAGCCATCATGCCTGTCATGAACTAACCCACGATAATCTCCATTAATGATTAGACGTGCTACTCAATGTGGGGAAAGGGATGGGTTCTCTCATTGATGGCATCAACCTCTTCTGGTTTGCTGGTCTCAAGGTCGTGGTCTGAATCCCGGATGGAGGTATCTAGATTGGTTTTGTTTATTATAGATGGTTCTCCACTCAGCTTCCGCGTGAATACGGTTATATTTCCTCTCAATTCTTTCCCCTTTATCAGTATTTTACATGTACTAATTATGCTAATGAGTTATGGATGAGGAAGTTTGAATTTATAGGAAGTGTACCCGCATTTACATGAAGGGAAAGAGGAAAATTATTTTAGAAAAAAAAATCTCACTACACCCAACTGGGATTCGAACCCCTGATCTCCCTGTCATCGGCAGTCTAGTCTAACACCAGAGTCACGCCTCAGACCAGCGTTTTTCAACCGGTGTGCCGCGGGAGTTTGGGGGAAGATAATAAAGAAGCGGGAAAATTTTAGGAGTAAACAGTTGATCCGAGTTAAAGGACCTTTTTGGTTATTTTGAGGGAGAAAAAAGACGGTGAAATAGTTTTTAAAGTTGTTGTACAGCAGAAGGAAAAGACAGAAGGTGAGCACATGTAGCCCTCCCTCCCTTTCATTGTACTTGTGATGCTTTAAATCGAATGCGAATGTATGTACACTCCATCAGTGCTGCGATACGAACCGCCATAGCCTCAACTCAAACTGCGCATGCGCGAAGACTGCGATGCCAGCCGCAGTCGCGGGTAATTACCGCAGCTTGGACAACGCACCTTGAGGCAAAAGAGTCGCAACACACTGGATTGCCGGTGACCTGGAGAACGTGGTTAGAATCTCGTATGAGTGCACTTAGGATGGTTTTATCATCCTCTCTCCATACTAATGCGGGTGCATCACTTATAATATACCGTCATTCATCATTCTTGGGTTAAGTCGCCTATGTGTATATTAACAACACAAAACAATAGATATTATTTAAATTCTCTCGACCTTTAAATTAACCAAAATGTTTCAAATTAATTAATAATAGCGCGTTGTCATTATAAAACTAATATCCGAACTCAGATTTTTTTTATTCTAGTGGTGGTGGAGGAGTGGTTGGGGAGTGGGAGCGCGTTTACCTGCGGTGGCTTGTAAGGGGGAAGTTGCCCAACAGGGGCTGCAAGGAATGCTTTAACATTGAATACCTCTTAAATTAATTTAAATTGTTTTAAAACATACGTAATTATGGTTGTAGGTGCTATGAATTTTCGAAGACTACAATAGGCTACTAGCCTAGGCATTGAGGAAGAATAAAAAACCTATTAATAACACTTTCGGATTTTTCTCTGAAGCCGTGCGTCTGGATGGTGGTCATCTGAACCTCCTTAGGACAAATGAGGCGCTACTTGAATAAAGAAGTAGCGGCTTAGGTTTAGAAAACCGAGATCAACGTTTGGAAGGCACTATCTTTGCCAACATGCGGCGGCCGCTCGGATGGTATGGCTCGAATTGGGGCTGACGCCATGTATGCAGATAGCCAGGACGGTTGAGGAGCACCTAAAATATAGATATAAATGTCAGACGGTTGCAAAGTTGAAATGTTTTCCGTTTTATAAATTAATTTATATAAATTTACTAATCAAAATTCTACTCTCAAACAGTTCCATACAATTCCTCTTTCTTTCATTTAGTAAACAACTATTTCAAACACATCGAACTTGTTTCGAAACAATCTTTTGATTATTTTTTTGTATCTTGATAAAGACACGACGATCAGCGCCGACAGGACTTTTTAACTACGCGGATAACCAACAGATAAAACAAGCTGTCTTCAATTCCTGGCAGCTAAGAAGCCTTGGGATATTATTTATTACCCCCCCGTGTAAAAAACTTGGCTGTTGTTGTGAAACGATTCTCTCGTAATTTGCGGCTCTCCATACTTCCGAATATTTAACCTTAGTTCCTTAAATACCTCTTTTAGTGGTTAAGTAAGAAACGAAGTTGACTACAAGTTTAGTGAACCCTTATTAAATTCCGAATGGCAAAATAGAAGGTCTTTATTATTTGTATATTCGATCTTGTCCTGCTATCTAATTAGTAAATATTTGATACTAGGGCTGTGTGTACATTATACCACCATGAACGTGTGCGCGCGTGTGTGGCTTGTGCTGATAGATATGTATGTTTAGAAAGTGCACGTTAAATTCCCTACTTTAAAATTAACTCCCCAAAGATTACCGAATGTATGACAATTATGTACCGTGATAATTGCGTACACCCAAGAAATAGCGACTATTGCGTACAGTTGTTTGTTTTTTTACCTGAGTAAAGAATATATAAAGCTGTGTAGAATATTTTTTACTTTCTCCCATTATACCATCGGTATTGGGGTCTTATTTGCTCCCAGAACCGTTAACAAACCCATTTAAAAATTAAGCTAACATGAGCTAACCTAAACTAACCTAAGCTAAACTAACCTAACCTAAACTAACCTAACTTAACCTAACTTAACCTAAGCTAACCTAACCTAACATGAGCGAACCTAACCTAACATGAGCTAACCTAACATAACATGAGCTAACCTAACCTAACATTAGCTAACCTAAACTAACATGAGCTAACCTAACCTAAACAAACATGAGCTAACCTAACCTAACATTAGCTAACCTAACATTAGCTAACCTAACATAACATTAGCTAACCTAACCTAACATTAGCTAACCTAACCTAAGCTAACCTAACCTAACCTAACCTAACATGAGCTAACCTAACCTAACATGAGCTAACCTAACCTAACATGAGCTAACCTAACCTAACATGAGCTAACCTAAACTAACCTAACCTAACATGAGCTAACCTAAACTAACCTAACCTAACCCCCTGGGTCGTCCACCTGCTCGACACTTTGGGTGTAATTGTCACTGTACGCGATAGTTAGAACACCAGATTACCACTAAAGTGTGTACTATATATCTCAAGTAGTCGACCTTGCCTGTCACAAATACGCTTGACGTTGAAATGGGCTATAATCGGTGCACCGTTATCAAACACTTCTAGACTACAATACCCTTATTCTGGTGGGAAGAACAGTTTTAGAGAAGGAAAAAATTCCGTAGCGTCATCCTGTAAGCGAGCTATACCGACTGAGCGGCCGTCACACGTTAGAGAAGACAGTGCCAACATTTGCGGTTGGAAGGTGTCTTGTGGTTAGCACAATGAACCTTTCGGTCTTTTTTTTTATTTAGCACCGCGTCTTACTACCCGTTCGGGTTATACGCTTAAGTATTAATTACGCTAATGAGTTAGGAATTGGGAAGGTTGAATGTAGATGAATTGAACCCGCATTTGCGTAGAGAGAGAGAGTGGAAAACAATTTAGAAACCCCCACCCCAGTTCACCCAAGCGAGGTTCGAACCTTAATCTCCCCGTCCTCGGCAGTCTAGCTCTACACGAAACTAGCGTGTTAGCTAACTACGCCACCAAGGCGGGTTTTCCGGTCGTTAATTTCATTTTTATAAACAGGGGCCGCTACTTCTTTGTTCAAGTAGCTCATAAATAATATTCTTCGTGTGGCTGAGTTGACCCCTTTCCAAACTCACTGCTTCACATAAAAATCTGGAAGAGCCAGGAATTGAACCCGGGACCCGTGGCTTTATATCCAGAAACTTTGAACACTATACCACAGAGGTGATAGTTTTAAAAAATACAAAAATAGTTTTTTGGTGTCAACATTGATGGCATTTTACTTAATTGTTAATGTTATTATATAGGTATTGATAATATCTATAAAAAAATTAGAGATGTAATTCACATTACTAGACGTATGAATATAAGAAAATAGTTTTACTAGATTTTGTGATTGTCTTTTATTGTTTCTCCTGCCAGAATCATGCTATAGATACGTATTCACATGCCAAGAGGCATGCTCCGCAACTGTCACTTTTTACAGATAGTACAAGTTTCCATTTGACTTTTAAAATTATAGTTTTCTCTTGCGGTCAGAGTTTCGTTGGTCACATTCTTCTGACACGCCGTTTGTTTTGTTAGCGTGCCTGAAAACATAAGTGTACCCGCATTTGTCGTAGAGGGAGAATGGGAAACTATTTAGGGGGAATCACTTGGCCAGGATTAGAAACCCGACCTGCACGTCACCTGCAAACAGGCTAGAATATTCTGAAGCCTTTGTCTGCGTGTCCACTGATGTGAGTAAAAAATAAACTTGTTGATGTTCTGTAGCAGGTGTGTCAAACTTGAGTCCCAATCCGCGAGCCTTTCAATAAACCAACATATAGTTCCGCCAGACATAGGCTATCTTATTTATCTTTTATCATTGCGTCTTAATAAACCTGTCCTAGTTGTACGTATGTATGATAATTTACTCTAATGGGGTAGGGATTAGGAAGGAATTATTTTAGAGGTAATGTACCCGCATTTGCATGAAAGTAGAGCGGAAAACCATTTTAGGAAAAACCACCCTTAGTAGATCCGACCGGGATTCGATCTTCCCTTCATCATCAGGCCAGTCTAGCACAATTTTTCTTATTTTTAAAAGTTGTAGGAATATGTTATTTGAGATTATGACATTTGTATTCAAGTGAGGTTGGTGCAGTGGCGGCTCTACCATAAGGCGAACTAGGCGATCGCCTAGGGCCCGCGCCGCGATTGAGGGATTTATTATTACTATTAGCACCCCGTCATACTACCCGTTCGTGTTATACGCACTTACGCTAATGTGTAATGGTAGGGTGATTGTGAGATGAAATGGAGGACCTACAGCTTAACGTGAGATCCGAACCACGATAGAGGCCTGGCATTCCACACATTCACAAGTTGTGATTAATACACGTCTTGTCAACGGTGAAGGAAGGGTTTGGCAATCAGATAAATCTGTGCCGGGACTGAGGATTGAACCCCGCACCCCCAGCACAGAAGTCTGCTGAGTGATTGAGTATTGAAGTTTACGGCCTAAGATGAAATCGATGGAAATTGTTATTTTCCACTAGATGACTATAAGAATTATTTGGAACGACCTAAGAATCAAAAAGGTTACGCTAGTTTCCTTAGTTGATTATTAGTTGTTTTTTTTCTTAAAGAAGAACTATTATAAACGGGTGTATAACTTTTTTTTTTTGCTTAGGAATTTTATAGTACCAGGACTTAAAATATGGTGTTTTCTTATTTGATACAATTGGATATATTGTGTGTGTTTAATGTAAAACATATAATTGTTCACATTTTAAATTCTAATTACTTAAAATATTAAATATCTCTTCGAGGAAAGTGCCAATGAATTATCAGATTAAAAAAAAAATTATAATAGCTATCGAGGAGAAAACATTTTCTTTACGTGCTGTATTATTTATTTATTTATTTAGCACCGCGTCTTACTAACCGTTCGGGTTATACGCTTAAGTACTAATAATTACGCGAATGGATTAAGAATTGATAAGGTTGAATTGGTCCTGGCACAGATTTATCTGATTGTTAAACCCTTCCTTCACCTCTGACAAGACGTGTATTGATCACAACTTGTGAATGTGAGGAATGCCAGGCCTCCACCGTGGTTACGGATCCCATATTAAACTGTAGGTCCTCCATTTCATCTCAAAATCACCCTACCATTACACATTAGCGTAAGTGCGTAAAACCCGCGAACGGGTAGTAAGACGCGGTGCTAAATAATAATAATAAGTAGTAAAAAAAAGTCGTGGTGTGAACCGAGCAGCCACAACCGTTAGCGATGATAGTGCTAATATTTGCGGATAAAGGGTGTCATGGGATCATCACAACTAATCTTCCCAGCGTTAATCTCAGTTTTATAAACCGGAGCTCCTATTTATTGATTCATTCATGAGGCGGAGTTTGACTCAGTTCCAGACTCATTGCGTTACATATAAATTTTGAAAGCGCTCGGAATCGAACCTGGGACCAAGGCCGTAAGCCAGGAAGGGGTTTTCGGGGCTCAAACCCCCCGCGAAATTTTATGAACAGAACATATATGGCTTTATTTATGGATCAAACAATATAAAAACTAAGATACAAATTAGGGGGCTGTGTTACCATAGAAATTACTTCAGAGAGCTTTTAGAGGTGTTAAATATTTTGAAATTTTTCTAGCCTTCAACATTTTGGGGGCTATTTTACCATAAAAAAAACTTCACAAAGCTTCAAAAAGTGGTTAGTATTTTGAAATTTTCCAAACCTTTGGCAGTTAGTGAAGAGAGCTTCTAGAACTATTTATCATTTAGAATTTGATTCTAGCTTCCAGCAATTGGGGGATGTGCCCACCAAACCCTCCCTAAAATTATTGGCTGGCTACGGCCTTGCCTGGGACTTTTGGATTTGTAGCCAAGAGCTTTGACCACTAGACCACAAAGGTGGTATAAAAGTAAAATTATTCTTTTCTGAAACTCTAAACATCTTTAAAAAAAAAAAATTGTAAAATTCCGCAAATCTTATAATTATTTTTCCCACATCGCTTATTAACGCTATGTTGAAAGCTATGAGGTTACATGGTTACTTTATTATTTTACTCTTAGTTCTTATAGCCACATATATTCCAAATTTGGACTAGTTAGCTCAGGTTTTAGGCTAGGTTAGGTTAGGTTTGGTTATAAGGGCCCCGCGGATGACCCGCCTACTGTCTCGCATACCCCATAGCCGCCACAGGGTTGGTGTATCCAATTTTTACTCTTTGCCCACAAGAGATCGATTCTCAAATCTTGTTAAATTTGTGCACCAACTATGTACAATGTTTGTCAGCACACAGGTGTGTGAACGGTTGTTTTTCTTTATGAAAAGGAATAAACACCTGAGAGATCATGGATAACGTGCACGTATTACTCATAATTTATTATGAAAGTTAAAAAAAAGTTTTAGTAAGTAGAGATATTATTTTAAATGTATAAGAAAGATTAAAGTGAATATTTGTTTATCAGCCTATTGTATTGCAATTAAGTACAATTATTACTACAAGAAGATAAAACTTATGTAATGTCGTGATGTAATAAGCTTTAACAAAGTAAAGTGATAAGTCTCTATAACAACTAACAAAATATGCGTCTAAAATTTATGTTGCTACAATTTACAAATAAATATTTGAGAAAAAAAAAAACCCAAGTTATTGGTTTGAATTAAAATTAAAAGGAGAACGAAATATTAGTTACACGAAATTTGTTTGAATCACTAACATTAATGAACAGAATGAAAATTAAAAAATTATATTATAATAATAATAATTATTATGCTAATGGTAGGGCGATGAGATAAAATGGAGGACCCACAGTTTAACGTGGGATCCGAACCACGGTGGAGCCTGGCATACCTCACATTCACAAGTTGTTATTAATACATGTCTTGTCAGAGGTGAAGGAAGGTTCTGGCGATCAGATAAATCTGTGCCGGGGCCGAGGGTTGAACCCTGGACCCTCATCATGGAAGTCCGACATCTTACCCCTAGACCACCAGGTCACCTAAAGATTATAACATCGGTTAGAAAACATAGATACAGTAGGTGTTAATCCTCACACAACGAAGTCGTGGAAAAAAGTTGTGGTATTTAAATGGATATGAAAGGAAAATAATGTTGAAAAAAATACTCATTAAATTATTGTTCTAACAATAAGGGCTTAAGACAAAAATATATAGATTAAAATGTTTATCGACAGTGATAATGTATGTGTAATAGTGCTGGTGTATTTGGAAGAATAGATAGATTAAACAAAAAATTAGAAGCAAATATTGTACATTTAAATTATGAAGAAAGGTGAGGCTTTGTTGGTAATTATTGAGGTTTGTGGAGTTTAACGTGTTGGGGTGTGTTAATAATTTATTGGTTCTCAAATTGGGTCTGTTCATTTAATACATTTTTGTTTTGTAGGATTTATGTATGAATATAAATGTTCTCTGAAGTGTTGGTTTTTGTGCCTTTATACGACACCAACCTACAGTAATTGATATGGATATTTTTTTATATATAGGTATTTTACAATAATTTATTATTTTTGGTGAATTAAAATGTGCTTCGAAGTTCGTCCGCGACGTAACATGCTATACTCCATTCACGGTAGGAATTTCTCTCTGAAAGATCTTTTTTCCTACCAATATCCTACTATATAATAGCTTTATGGTAGGGAAAAAGGCCTTTCAGAAAACAATTCCTACGGTGAACAGACTTTATGTTGTCGTGCAGATTAGAGACACTTTATGTTCATTCACAATATTAGGAGGAAAGATCGTCCAGCACTGTTTATAGTAACAATAACAAATTTTGAACTATGGGAGAAACTTACCCCTTTATTAAACATATTTTTACTTGTAAGTTATCTTTTGAGTTCTTGTTCATTTTCGTGGTCGGCCATAGCTACTCAAGGCATAAGCAGATGATGGATGACAAGTAAAAAGTGAGTCTCCTTCGGAATTAAAATAAAATAAGTGAGATATTCATCTGTACAAAGTGATTCCACACAAGATCTTTATTTGGACAGAGCTAATCCCACACACACAGAGGAAGCCTGCGCAGAACGTTCTTGGGGAAAAGAAGATTTATTTACTTCTAAACTAGCGCGAGTTTCAATTTTGACAGATGGAAGTGACAATTTTAACTCTTTTTAACATTTTTCATATTCCGGCTCGTTCTTGGTCTCCCTCGTTTTCTTCGATCCACTCGTTTCCAGTTTAGTTCTTGTTTTTATAACCTTTCATTCCTCATTCATGGAGTAAGGTTGTTTAGTTTTTATATCGTCTATTATTGTGGATGTTACGCCAATTGTTTCTCTAATACGCTTGTTTGTAATTCTTTCCCTTCTTTACTATACTAATGTGCATTGTAAGGTCCTAAAAAAATCTTTTTTAATCAATTTTTAGTAACATTAAATTTATCTTATCAGCTGTTAGAACACATCTTTAAGCGTTCAAAGAAAACATGATTTCAGTAAAAAAAAAAAGTATTAATTTTCTTATAAACGTGAGTGTACACTTCTCGCTCCCACGCAGTCTAACTCTCTTGATGCCGTCCCTTCTGTTATCTAGTGAAGACTGCTCTACCAATAATGATCCATGACTTTTGTTGATAATATTTAATAGTCTGGACATTACCGCAGGTCACGACTTAATAACAACTCACAAGGCGAGGTGTGGAGGACGGAAACTAGTGGCTGATGCAAGAGGTAGGTTGGTTTGTGTGTGTCATGTGAAACCTCTGTGTGAAGGGCTCGATTCTAAACACACTTCTAGTCTACTACAAACATAGTTTTTTTTTTTTTTAAATACAGATTATATCGACAAACAGCAGCATCGATGAGCACGCGGAAAAAGGCTTAAGTATCGCCTTGTCTTGTTTGTCGGTGAAGATAAGGTTGGGATTTTCCACTCTCCTTACACGCGAACGTCGGTTATACTTCCTCAAAGCTGTACCCTATTGGTGTGAATATGCGGATAGCTTGGTCGGGCAGTAGGACTAGAATTGCAACCTTTCCCAAAATAATATAAGGGACTTTTTCAGTGGTGGTGGTTTTTAAATCTGGTATGCTTCTAGAATGTATTTGGAGTGTTTTTTTTATGGTAATCTAGAGGTGTACATCTACAATTAATTCTACATTTTAAAAACTTAAATCGTTCTTATTGCGTTTTAAAGTAGGCATATCGTAAACCTTTACTTGCTCATACCTCAACGCCAGTGCTCTCGACATGTGTACACGCTGTAAAACAAAATAATAATAAAACCCGTTTTATGAACACGTGGTTTAAATTTTAAGCTCGTTTGGTTTGGTTTGCCGGTGATTTTGGGGGAGGGGGGGGGTTCGAATCATGGTCAAGTCTACTGAGGGGGGTTTCCCTAAAAAAAACCTAGCTCTACCTCCACGCAAATATGGATGCATTTCCTTTAAATTCTATTTCCTCATCCTTAGCAAATTAGCGTACTTAATATATATGAGACCATGGAGCTTATATATATAAAATAGCTCCATGAGAGTGATATATTAGCTCCATGGTCACTCTTGAGTTAGACTGAATTGTCGCTGAGGGGAGATCTAGGTCGCGTCTACTGAGGGTAGTTTATCAAAAATTGTTTTCACGCTCTATCCACACAAATGTGGGTTACATTCTCTCTTAAATCCTACCTTTTTCATACCTGTTCCATTAGCGTAATTAATGTACAGGTATAATTCCAACGGCTACTAAGACACGATGGAGAAAAAAATGAGAAAAAAGAATTACTCAAGACTTTTAAAATTAAGGGAATTATTTGGGTCACAACCTCTCTATCTCTGGACGGAAGGCAATTATAATGCGGCATACACACTGACGATATTGTCGTAATTAATTCATTAGAGGAACATATAGGTATAGTATGATTTTGGTAGGAAGAACAGTAGAAGTTAGTTACTAAAGTTACTAAAACAATTTTAATATAGTTATATATAAAGCCATGCTATCTACAGATATCACTTTTTTCAGATATTACAAATACCTATAAAATAACATGAATAATATAGTCGAGTATTTCCAAGGTTGGCCACAAAAAAAAATTCTCTACTGTTCTTCCAATCAAAATCATGGTATACGTACGTACCTAATAATATTCATCATCTTCTTCTATGAATCTGTTCTGAGACGGGTATCAACTGGACATCGTCCATTTTCCTCGGTCCTGAGCGTCTTCTTTCATCCTTTTGTAACTTCTTCCTTTCCTTATATCTGTTAGCATCGTGTATCTTCCTCTTTTCCCCTTTATCTTCCCCTCAATGATCCTCTTTATTAAACAATCCCTATGCAGTGTGTGGCTCAACCAAGAGGTTTTTAGCTTCGTTATCATCCTTATCAGGCTCCTTTCCTCTCATACCCTCCTCAATACTTCCTTATTCCTCACCCTGTTCATCCACTTTACCTTTTCCACACTTCTCCACAACCACATTTTAAAACCTTCCAGAAAAACCTTTGTTCCCTCTTTCTGATTGTCCACGATCCATACGTAACCACACTCCACATGAAACACTTTGCAAACATTTTTCTGAACTCAATCGGAATTCTTCCCGCTGTCAGTAATCCCCTCACACTTCCATATGCTCCCTTCCTCATGGCTATCCTGCTTTTAACTTTCTCCGTACAATATCCATTCCAAGTCACTAGACTTCCCAAATATTTGAACGACCTGATTTGTTCTAGTTTCTTCACTTCAATGGAGATAACAACATTACCTTCTTCCTTTCCGACTCTCATCACTTTTGTTTTAGCGATGTTTACCCTCATCCCAAATTCCTTTCCCACTCTTATAATACCAGCCATCATTCCCCACAGTTCTTCTTCTGACTATGCCAACACCGCTTGATCATCCGCGAACGTAATGGTTTTTAGTCGTTCTCCGCCTACTACAATGCCTCGTGCACTTTCTAGAGCCTTCTCCTTCAACTTTTTTTAGCGTGTTTATTGAAACGCTGGTGATATACAACATCCCCGTCGCACCCCTCTTCCATTGCTCATCTCTTCCGTTTCGTCCTTCTCCACACTCTCATTACCACTTTCTGTCCTGTGTACAGCTGCTTTTATCAGTCTTCTATCCTTTCAATCCAGACCAATGTTTCTCAAAACCTGCAGTAGCATATTCCAGTCCACTCGATCAAACTCTTTCTCCCAGTCAACAAAACAAACATACGTATTAGTTAGCAAATATTCACACAATCATTGTTTTCATTCTTATTTTGAGAATATTTAGAGCAACTAACTAAACTTTAACTCTTTTCAGAAAATGGTTTGCGCTTTTATAAATTAAAAGTTTAATGTATGTTTGGAAACAATCTGCCATAGCTTTTTAATCTAAAATAAAATCTACATTTGATTCAAACCATTTTCCTAAAAGATTAAAAAAAAAGTTTTCCTTTTGAAATTTGTTCAGTCTGTTAAATGTAAGGCTACACGTGCGTCTGTACAACATCGCTGAAAACGAGGATGAGCGCTAGTGCCAAATTGCATCCAAGATTCAAAGAAAGCTACTTGTTTTGCTAGGAGCTAACATTATAGTTTTACATTTACTGAATTCAGTAAGGAAACATCGACCTGTGTACTGTTCAACAAATAAACCAAGCATTCCGTCCTTGTCAGTCTTGCTGAGCAGGAAGATGGTCATTCGTCTCAAGGCTGTCGACTTGGCGGGAGTTGAGAGTAAACACAAGAGGATGTTTGCACGGCGAGTTTAAGACTTTCAACCTGTCTTTAAAGTCCTTATTAGCATAGTACAATCAGTGTGTATGTGTCATTCAGTCAACCAACCATTCATTAATTTACTTCCTTCGTCTGATAAAGGATGCTCTGATTGGAGTTTTGTCAGGGGCATAGTTGTATTATCACTATTTTTGGCACCATTGTATTTTTGACACTGCGTCTCACTCGCTACATGTTCAGGCTGTACGCACTGTAATGTAATAATGTATAAATGTACTAATTATACTTTAGTGATAAGGGTGGGGAAGGTTTAATTTTGAGGATGGAAAGTAGAAAACCATTTAGGTAAAAAATACCTGCAGTACACCTGACCGGAATTCGGACCCCGATATCTCGGTCAAGGGCCGTCCAATTTATTAGAAGCGTGTGACGCCTTAGACCAGTGGGTATCAAACTTTGGTCCGTAGGTGGTACCACTGAGATGAAATAAATACTATGTGAAAAAATAACTAGAAGCGTACAAGATAGACGGGCCAAGTTCGCTAACTCAACAATACTTCTTACCACAAGTAGTTAACCCTGAAATGTTCATTAAAAACGGTCCAATAAAAATGCCGTATTTTAATGATTGATAAACACTTAACTAGAATTTACAGTTTTATCAAGGGTGCATGTTGGTAGTATATTAAGAGGGGTGGCCCGCATGTGTATCGAAAGCTTACTAAATGGTTCACGTTTGAGAAACACTTCCTTAGACTATTTGACCATCGAAGCGGATAAAAAGTTGTTTTTTTAAGCACCGCGTTTTATTACCCGTTTTGATTATACGCTTATGTACTTTATTACACTAATGGTTTTTAGGGATTAGGAAGATTATATTTAGAGGAAGTGTACTTCATTTTCGTGGAGGGAGAGTGGAAAACCATTTTGAAATAAATATCAGTACACCCAAAAGAAATTCGAACCTCGATCTCCCCGTCATTAGCAGTCTGGTGAACTGTGAGAGTAGTGCGTTAGACCACGCTGCCACCGAAGCAGGTTAAATCATTGTTATTAATGATTTAATCTAATAGCTGAGGATGAGGGAGAAAGTGTTGAGGCCGTGCACCCGCATTAACGTGAATAGGGGCTTGGGAAATCACCCCCTAATGCAATGGCTCTCAAAATGTGGGCCGCGGTGGTGTGTCAAGTGGCTCGCAAACAAACCATTGGTGGGGGGTGTAATCGAACGCTTATCGAGTTTTCCTAAAATGCATTAAATGCGTATAAAATGGTTTGTAAATGCATTACACGCTTATTTGAGAAACACCCCTAATGCATCCGTTTGAACCTCCACCTCCTTAATCACATGTCGTCCGATTTATTTTTGGGGCAGAATGTTATAGTCAGGGTTATCATACGTTCTCTTTTAAAAAAAATTTAGAGGGTGAAACTGTCCGGGTGGGTTTGACCAGCGATGCTATTTACCAAGAACAAAAAAGATATCATTGATTAGATCATATTCAAGATTAAACTGGTATGTTATTTGGTTAATTTAAAAATAATAGCTTTATCGTCTGTAGGTAAACTGAAAAATGGTAAAGTGACAAGCTTCAATAAACAATTTTTTTTTTCGGAGTGGTCAGTGAGCAAAGGAGACAAAGTGGTTGTCCAATTAATCAATAAGAGGAATTTTAATGGCTCACTATACTTTTAATAACATTTCATTGTGTACGATTTTATGTTAAACAAACTGGTGTACCTGTTCTTCGCACGGGGAATCCATAACCTAGCTTTGTTATTCTTAGCATGTAAAATAAACCACAGGGAATAGTAACCAAATCTTAAACTCACTTCCTCTATATTCAACCTTCCCAATTCCTAGTCCATTAGCGTAATTAGTACTTAAATGTATAACCCGAACGGGTAGTAAGACGCGGTGCTAAGTATTAGTGTTATTCTTCTTGATGAGGGAGTAAGAGTGAATAAAACCGTCGAGGTCTGTGGTCCAGAGGACGCCCGAATGTACTGATCGTACATACGTTCCGTGGAGGATCTTTCCATGTCCCGATGAGAAGAGGGGCTGATGATAGTGAATATGACGGGGTGAAGCGAATGAAGATCTTAGCCTAACTAACCAAACCCTGGCGATCATGGGAACTTTTCTCCTACCAAGAAAAATCCTCTGATAC
The DNA here is from genome assembly GCA_902151455.1 of Timema bartmani. Lineage (NCBI taxonomy): Eukaryota > Metazoa > Arthropoda > Insecta > Phasmatodea > Timematidae > Timema > Timema bartmani. The sequence continues at coordinate 14,540 of CABFWB010004286.1, forward strand.
CAGCTGGGAATTGAACCTAGGAACTCTAGGTCAGCATCCAGAAGCTCTGACCACTTACTATACCACGACGTCGCTGGTACCGTGTCGAGATGATGCTGTAAGAGAAATTACAAATTATTAGTTGTTTGCCCTTATGTGTTGTGGAATTTTAAAATCGTGAAAATATAAATGAGTTGGGTTAAGGCTTAAGAGTTTTTTTCCCTTGACATTTAGGAACGGGGATGATTAGGAATGAGGGTGCATTGTGGGTGATTTATATGGGATGCTTTCAAGGTTTTATGTTTAGGTTGGAAAGGATTTTTTTTCTTGAGGATGGATATATGGTTTGAAAGGATTATATATTCTTGTAAGTTAGGTTGGAATAGACATTTTGATATACCAAAAATATTCTTAAGTAACGCGTTGCAGACGTTAAAAAAATACCGCGCTATGTAATAAATAGTTTATTTAAAATATGTTTCATTCCAAAATAAAGTTGTAGGGTATCAACACGTTCCTGTTGAATTAAAAAATATATATTTGAGGTTTTATCACTAAAAAAAATCACGAAAAAGGGAAATGAGCTTATTTTCAAGGACGTTCCATGCGAAATATCACATCTCAATGATCACAGTGAACAGAAACATATCTAAAGTCTGTTCACCGTAGGAATTGACTTCTAAAAGGCCTTTTTCCCTACCAGAAAGCTATTATATAGTAGGATATTGGTAGGAAAAAAGACCTTTCAGAGAGTAATTCCTACCGTGAATGGAGAATAGGCTTCCTAAAACAAATAAGGTATTCCTTTCAACAGGGTCACAACAGAACATTATAAAACAATCCAGAATGATTTTTGTTGTTTTGAAGCTTCAATTTCAATAAGAAATTGTGCATTGTACAAATATTGTCCTTAAAGTAGCCGGTGCCCTTAAGGCGGCTGCCTCGGTCAGTAAGGAAATCAATAGTTGTCAGGCAACACGGCTTAAAATTCAAAGATGTGTCTTTTAGAACTACTTATTTAGTCTGTCTAAGCGTATACTCCCTTTCGCCCTTCACCTACAACCACCCTTTGTCATGCCATTAAGAAAGAGGGGAAAGAAAAAAAACCAAAATTCTTATCTAATGTAAAAGAAAAGCTCGTTACTAGTTCTCAAATAATTTTTTGTTTTGAGTCTACAACAAATTACTGTATTTGTTAGAGAAATGCTAAATCTAGAGTTTTTTTTCCATCAAGTCTAGTCTTAAGCTCCACAAATATGCTTAAAAAGTTGTTGAAAATGAGCTAATGTCACATTTTCATACACTTTTTATACTAATTAAACTCATACTATAGAGTTGTTAAAGAAAAAGAGCCCTGTTGGAATATTTCGACCTAATTTTGGTATGAACCATATTTTGAAATAACGTAGATAGAATTAAATTTTGCGTTAGAGCTGAACGTCTGCGCGACATTTTATCGCTTTCCAAGACCGCCACTTCTGACAATTGTATAATATATTTGGCTATCGCAGACAGTCACTTGGTATGATCTTGGTTTAGCTATTTTATCTGACGTCACGCGATTGTATCTTCCTTCACACACGTCAGAATTGCCCGGAAGTGCGTCATGGAAGTGCCAAGAAGCCCTACTAATATTCTAGAGACCATCTTGAGGGGTAAACCCGGGTTTTCCACCGCTCACCTTGACATTAGCCTGGAATTGTCCAGTGCGCATGCGTGCAATCCGCCAAAGAACGAACTGTGGAGCTAAATGGTTATTCACTTTCATCCACAATACTAGGATAAGTCAGGCCGGATACTAATAGCATGACCATTTTTTGTAACTCGTAGGGCTAGACAAAAGGTCGTCAAGTTCCTCAAGGGAATAGGAAGTTCGTCAAGTTCCTCGAGGAAATAGGAAGGTCGTTTAGTCCCTTAGGCCATGACGAAAGGTGGTGAAGTTGCTCAGGGGAGGAGGAAAGGACGTGAAGTTTTTTTTAAGGGAAGAGGGAAGGTCGTGAAGATTCTTAGGGGAAGAGGGAAGGTCGTGAAGATTCTTAGGGGAAGAGAGGAGGTCGTTAAGTTACTTAGAGTAAAGGAAAGGTCGTGAAGCTTCTTAAGGAAAAAGGAAAAGTAGTAAAGTATTTCAAGAGAAAAGGTCTGAAGTTTTTCAAGAGAAAAAAAAGGAAGGTCGTTTGATTTCTTAGTGGAAGAGAGAAGGTTGTCAAGTTCCTTAAGGGAAGATGAAAGGTCGTGAAGATTCTTAGGAAAAGTCTTGTGGATAAGAGGAAACGTCATAAAGTTCTCAAGCGAAGTTTTTGTAGAAAAGAGGTAAGGTAATAAAGTTCTCTAGTAAAGTTGCTGGGGAAAAGAGGCAAAGTCATACAATTCTTAAGTGAAGTTGCTAGGGAAAAGAGGCAAAGTCATAACAATTCTTAAGTGAAGTTGCTGGGGAAAAGAGGCAAGCTCATGAAGTTTTTTCTTCTTTTATTTGGATGTGCTCGTTTAATTGGGCTGTTTAAATTGGATTGGTTTTCAACACAAAATAACTGTTTTAGAGCCTGATATTACAATATTAATGATCTTAAAATTTCCTGGTACCTTGCCTGATTTTATTTTTACTAACCACTTATAGATCTCAAACCCACCCCATTGGGACCTAGCAAAACTGTAGCGCAGTCTTAAACATGAGGGAGGTTCCCACAGTTGCCAGCTCTTGTGTTACGTTTACAACTACGTGATTCATGTTATATCATTGGTGCAAGAGGGAAGCGGGGGTTGTGTATTAAAACCCGTGTTGTTTTTTAAACGTACTTGACGGTTTCAAACTAATTTTAAACACACGCTCCTATCTCTTGAGGCAAGGGAAGTTTTTCCTGACGTGACAAGCGAATAATGGCAACGTAGCCAGGCCATTCTTCACTTCCTGTCCGTGCGTAGCATCGCTCAACCTCGAGGAAGGTCGGTGGTATTCCAGTCACGTTCAGGGCCCTCAAATAGTCCCTTATCGATCACCCGCAAAGACTCTTATGCCCGCACCACACACGCGGCCCACAAGCTATACTTCCTTGCAGTAGCCCCATGGCTTCTTTGGTGCTGACTGACAGCTCACAGCTGACGGTTTTAAAAAGCTACCAGACCAAATTATGTATCCCTACGCCGAACCATATGATCTGCAAAAAACATGTGTTTAGCAGCTGTCACTTCTGCCAGTCAAAATTTAGGTATATACCTAAATGTTGACTATCAGAAGTCAGCTGTGAACTGTCAGTCAGCACCAAAGAAGCCATGGGGCTACTGTACCTAATTCTGTAGATACTTTTGTATTTTAATAAAGAAGGAAGCGATCACAGAATAACCAGCAAAGTATTCACACGGTCGCTATTTTCACCTTTGTTTTGAGAATGGGTAAGATTTCCAACAACAACAAAAAACTAGAAAAATTACTTAGAAACTAAACTAAGAGCTTAGTGTGTATATTTTGAAACTATATATAACTATAAAAATATTTAATCGAAACCATTTCCCTTATTCATTTTCAAAACAATAGATATTTCGTTTTAATGTTGTTTGCAATACAGGGACATCACTGTTCAATTTGTTAATGTGACAAATTTAGTCTCTTCTGCTCAAACATCTGTCCTTAAACATATAATAACCAGGAACGTCGCTACCATCAAACTATGCACAATAATTAATGATAGTCACTTGTTTTGTAAATAGTCGCCTTGTTAGTAGGTCGTTCATAAGAGAAAAAAAGTTGACTTGTGCCGAATTATGTACGAACACGTCCGTGTGTACAGGAGAATACTAAAGCACAGGATTGCGTGCGCTAGGAGCAGTCCGATCGGGGACCTTCCGTCTGCCACGCTACCCTTAGCGTCAGTGGTGTACCCAGAAATCTACATTGGGGGTGGCAAGGGTATAGAATCTATCGAAACTACTATTTACGTTATTTGTTCAATTGAATATTTTAGGGCTATTTTTAATGTGTGTAGCAGACCTATCCTTGGTCGCATGGTCTAAAACGTCACACGCGCAGTAGACTGGACCACCGGCAATTAGGAGGTCGGGGTTTGATTCCCGGCTGGTCTATGTACTCTTGGTGGTTATTTTTATTTGGTTTCCCACTTCACCTTCGCGTGGATTTAGGTGCACTTAATTCTAAAGCTCTACCTTCCTCATCCCTACCATAACTATTTTCAAAACAGGTAGCTATCATGGAAACTAGCTTGTTTCTAAAGCAGGTTATAATTTTTAGTGATATTTAAGTACATACGCATGCGCAGAAGAGATAAATGTCTTACGTTGGCAAATGGAATAATGATCTCTATGTTTTTCAACCAAAATTAAAATGAAATATCTTTGTTTTGAAAATTAATTTAAGTTTTAATTGAATACATCCTATAGATATCATAATTTAAAAAAATACTCAAAATATTCTCCAAACTTTACACAAACAAACAATTTTGACAAAGGAGTGCTATTTTTACTACTAACATTAACTATTCCTAATACGAGGATGAAAACAACTTTGTGAATGCGCCTTGAATGTTTTGTAGTAGCTAATTCGCTGGTTATTTTGTGATACAAATTTATATGTGTTAGAATTACGAAAACATCTTCCATGACGGGAAACGAACCCGGATGCTCTAGTGCTTGGGCTAAAGGGACTGACCACTCAACGCAGCTGTCTCTGTTGTCGCTCTGAAGGTTTGTTGACGTTGAACCGAGCGGAAGGAATTTAGCTTTCTTTATCTCTCGACATGATCCAGCTCGAATTCTTGGTTAAGAGGCGGAGCTTGCTGGGTGACTGGCCTTCCTTTCACAGTACTGAAACGACTTTACAAGTCTGGTAAGGAAGGATAAGCGCATAGATACTATTTTTAATTGTTCGACTATTTAGTCGTTTATCAAAACATTACGGGATCATATGGGAGTGCGCATACTAGCGATACGATTGTAACATGACAGAATAGTCAAAAACTCGGTCGATGAGGTTTTATGATTAAGCAGTCGAACAACTATCGTTAGACAGCGCTATATCCACGGGCTTATATTGGCGTGCGCATATTTGCGATTAAAAAGTCTTGGGTCCACTGTTCAGTCAATGTCTGATAGTTACACGGAAAAGTCACGATCAATTTCCAGCGCTATGGCAGGAATAATTTACAAATGAAACTGAAAACTTCATTGAAGTAATAGAGAAGCGACCTTCTCTCAGTTTAAAAGCTATGAAGAAGTATTCCGATACTAAAGTTTAAAAAAAAAATGTGGGAGGAAGTTTGCGCTGAAGTGGTTTCTGGTTGGGCAGAACTAAATTCAGAAAATAAAATAAAAAATCAAGTTAAATCTCTTTATTGTTATTTTTATGTGCATTTATATTTTTGAAGCCCGACATAAATAAATAAATATTATTAAATTATAAATTTATATCATAGATAGGCCTATACAGTATCCATACATAATTTCATATCTTGTCATATTGCCATGGAACGCAGCCTTGCGGGGAAACAAAATAAGATGACAAATACTGGCGAACATTTATTTCCCCTGTGAGATGAGATGATTTTCACATGTAACATTTTTGAATGGACACTCATAAAGTGTATCTGAAAATTTAATCCCGTCCTTTTTGCGTACATAATTATGTAAAATACATGTTTTTATAATAGATACACAAAAGTCTACATTAACGTTAACCATTATGCCAAATGTGCATTCCACCATTCGGTGGGCTCTTGTATGTCTGTAATTAAATATCTTGTTTGCTGTACGATTAATTTTTTCTCGCAAAGGACCACAAAATATTATCTATCAGTCCAAAAGCTTCATCGGCTATTCCATAGAAAGGCATTATTCTCCCATCTTCATCATTAGGCAATCTTTTTCCACAACCACGTTGAACTTATTTTCTTGACATCGTTTTCCAAAATTTTAGTTTTTAACAATATCTGAGCCTCGACTATCGATGGTATGCGTGAGTTCACGATTTAACTGTTTAGTCGTGGTGAAATCATGAGAAAAATCGTATGTAAACTCCATTCACAGTAGGAATTACTCCTACCAATATCCTACTATATAATAGATTTCTGGTAGGGAAAAAGGCCTTTTAGAAAACAATTCCTACGCTGAACAGACTTTATGCGCTTACCCTAACAAGAACAGTATACGACAATTACGATTGCTACTAAAAAAAATTGTTATATGTAAAGTAATTAGAATATTACAATAGCAGCTTATCCTCTTGGCTGAGTAGTTGGGAGGAGTGGGAGGGGGGGGGGNTGAGTGGTCAGGGGGCCGATTACCTTGCGTCGATTACCCTGGTCGACTAACCTGCCTGTCCCCACGGCTCGATCGTTAAAGCGTTTAAACATATTTTGGAGACTTTGGTCTAATTTCGGGGTCTTTGAGCCCCGAGCTAGAGGATTGAAGCAGCTCCAAGACTGGTCCCCGTTCCAACCACTCGGTCATACGCGCGTCCAGATGAAGAAGGCTCCAGTCTGGCTTTCTCCTCACTACGTCAAATCTGACCAAACAAGACAAACGACTAGACAGATAAAAACACATTATACGGATACGGACATGTACAGTCCTTTCACGACAATCCAACAGTCCCCCTCATACCTTGACACCCCTCTACTCCCTCGGTGCCCTGCGTCTTACTACCCGTCCGGGACATCCGCATTTAATAACAAATAGAGTAGGGATGATGAAGGTATAGTTTAGATGAGATGTACCCACATTTATTTGTAGGTATAGAGGAAAACTATTTGGATAAAATCACACTTAGTATCACTCGACTGGTATTCCAACTTAGACCTCCCAGTCACCTGCAAACCACACAAGATGATATTGACGTACCCACTTATAAGTGGCTGAAAGTGTGTTGAGCAATATTATGGTTATTTTTAATGTGTACTTTCTAAACCAGTTGATTATATTTGCATACGAATCACGTTCGAACTATAAAACAACAGACACAATAACCAGTTCAAACTAGGGGGGGAAAAAAGATTTGTATATGTTTATCCCTTTTCAATTTATCGGTAGATGGAATTTACTCGTGTTGTAATTGGCTAAGCTCACTAGATGAAGTGGCTCCCATATTTACTAAAGATTGTGGCTCTGTGGAAACATAAGAAAACTTTTTAAAAAAGTTATAAGGGCACTTTTAAGTAAATAGCCTAATAACATGTTTTTTATGTTTCTTGTTTTTTTTATTGCGTTATCAATAGCCTACTTTTGATTAGCTGATGATGGTAAATAGAATGTTTGGTAAATTTGGTAAGTTTTCATAATACCAAACTATGTTTTTGATTTATAAATAGCTCTTTATAAGGTAGAAAAGAATAGGCTATCATAGAAAACTATTCCTAATTTTGTTTTGAGGCCACACTTATTTTATGTGAGATGTATGTATCCTAATATGTTTGCTACTTAGCTGATTATAATTATGAAGCCTTTTTTTTCTACAACGTTAGACTAATATATGATATTGTTTATTAGAATCTAAAATAACAATCGAAAGTATTTCGGAAAATCTTAGTAAGAATATATTTTCTTGCTATGGTTTGGTTGATCCTTAACTTGGATACTTGTGAATTCATTGGGACACATAGTTCCTGATTTTTTCTAAGGGGAAAACTTACAGTAAAATATTTCATAGTAAAAATATTATCTGTTTTCAATATAATCACCTGATAAATGCATAAAAATTAAATATATTTTCAATTTTGACTTATCCGTCTCCAGTCCCCCTCAGGCGGGATGCACACCGGGACTATATGATACATATCATAAGGTCGGAAGTGACACGCGATAATTTGCTTATAAGATAGGTATCGCTTGTCGTTCAAACTGCATGGAAGTGACAAAACAGGTAAAAGGTACACACCAGTACGATGGCGACATCTATCGTAGGATATGTCAAGGTGATGATGGCATGTCTAGATCAAGCCAGGTTGAAGATACATTCTTAATTTCTTTGATTAAGGGAAAGAGTCACGAACGAGTCACGAACGAGTTGCAATAAGAATTGGAAGCTTCCAGGACTCATTCTATTAAATTCTGTTGGGATAGTTCTCTTGAAACTACTGCAGAACTGCGTCACACATTAATTAAACTATACGGATGCACACAATACTTCCTTATCTTCCTTTTCCTGTCCTTCAAATACTAATACATTACGGGAACGCCATACTCACTCGAAGAGCTCATGATTACAACTGATAAACTGACTCTAAAATATATATCCTGCCTAATGATTGCACGATATAAATAGTATCGTCCTAGTGTGCATCCCGCCTAACAACATTTCTGGGAGCGCCGCTGGATGAACCATGACTTATTGAGGCTACTAAGGCTTGGTTCACAAATTCACCGAAAATAGAGAGCAGAATCTAAGTGGCGCGGCATTTAACATCAACACAGGAATGTAGATTGACACATGATGTTTTGCAACGCAAACTAGAAATAGCTGATCGCATACACACTTTGTTTTTGAGTCAATAAATAGATATTTTAGACTATTATAACTATAGGATGTCTTTAATAATTATGTCGATGTGACAACTTAACACAGATTGACATTAACTCGTTCTCTTTTACAAGTTATTTCAAATCGCTTCTAAACAGTTGACGCAGCTTTGTCTATGTGTCTTGTTTCACAGCGCATGCACACTGAACAGTTCCTTTTTACTTTCTCATATCAAGAGAAAGTATTGTGAACGTGAAAAAAACTACCTCGAGATTATGACGAGTTTCTACGTTTTATGTAAACACGAACCCAAAATGTGAATTTTTACAATTCTGTCATTTTCTCTGGCCATGGATCCAAAACTGTTTGATGGTTTTTGTTCAAAGTTGATATTTATATTTTATAGAACTATACCACAAAATTGTTGTTTTTGTTGTTTACACTAGCCCTTCAACTGAGGGTAGTTTACTCATGGTTAAATTTTTTTAGATTCTAAATTTTTTGAACATGGCTTGGACGATTTTGTTTAAAACACATATCTAGGATTTTTTTGACATGGCAAATAGCAGCGTATATTTGTTTTTGGGGTAAAAACTCATTTATGAGTAATTAAGAGATGACTGATTTTTTTTACACTGAAATATTTTTCAAAATAGTTTTCATGACTTGGTTCCAAATGGGTATCTTGACAGTGTTTGACAGGGCCGTGCGGTAGATTTTCTCAGTATGATGCAAGTCTTCGAAATGCCGCCCCTTAATTTTTTTTTCTTTAAAATAAAGATTTGTAAATAACAGAACATAATAAATAAATAACGAATATCTGTCAAATTGACAGCTAGCAGCCGTTTTGACATATGCCTTTCTTTAACTTTGTATTGTCTCCACTTCAACGTTGAATTTAGTAAAAATAAAGCAATAAATAACGAACGCAAATGTAGGCAAATGCAAATTTTTCCTAAGCAATTCTCTCTTTATCACACACGGAACGCAAAAGTAGCCCAATATTACCTATATAACTCTCTATCTATCACACACAGGCACACGTTTCGCACCTGAGATATACCCAGTCCATGCAAATGCTACTTTTTAATTCGAGTCCCTATTGTCATAACATAATCATATTCAATGATAATAAGTAACTACAGTTGCTGTAAAAAACAATAATTCTCTTACCTGATCTACTTTTTAAACACAAAAACTGAATTAGTATAAATGCAAACATATGATACTGATACAGATATATTATAAATCTGATTTACTGATTTAAACACAGCACAGCTACTTGCCACTTCTCGAGACAAACTAACATTAACATAAAATATTGTCAATAATTGTAAGCTCAAAGCAGAACTATCTACACGTAACACGTGCAATTGTCTTTTGTGATAATTGTCGCCTCAGCTTTTAGGAGCGGCCTTGCGGTATATTACAAACAAAAATAATAACTTCACGCTGTCAGATCAAAAGTATTTCGGTGAGCGCTCGCCAAAGATGCACCTGCATCAGAAACCATAATCAAAAGGATACCGAAAGCGCTTAGGCAGAGGCGTGCGATAAATCATAAATCGTACACATCACAATCGGATTAACATAGAAAAGCGTTGTGTAAAGATTTTTAATTATTAAATGGTTCAAATTGTATTTTGATTTCGCTGCTTATGCCGCCCCCTTACGGTGCCGCCTGATGCGGCCGCCTCTCTGTATCATAGCACGGCACGGCCCTGTTGTTTGACGTGACAAATGACCCTCTATGGTTGGTTTTGGGTACAAATTCTTTAAAGGGTCATTTACTTAAGGGATATTTTTGAAAATTCTAATTATTTTGATAATGGCTATAACGATTTTGCTTAAAATGTATATCTGGGGAGTGTTTGACATTAACATGACAAATAAAGCTGTATACTTGTTATTGGGGGTGGGGGAGAATCTGGTTATGGATAGTTTACGGATGACTTTTTTTTTCTTTCTAATTTTAATATTTTAAAAAATGTTTTTAACGATTTGGTTCAAAATTGGTGTCGGTAGACTTTTAAATATTAATAATAATGTATCTTTATTCATCCAAACTCAATTAATTTAAGGGTAGTGTACTTTCCACAAATTATAGAAAATCTAATTGTTTTGGAAATTGACCTTTAATATTGAATTCAAAATGGGAATCTGTGAATAGTTTTTCATGTAAATAAAAATATGATTTTATTTGAACAAATAATTTTAGGGTAGTTTACAAATAATTTATTTTTGAAAATTTGAATTTTGTATAATATATTTGAACAATTTGGTTTAAAATTTATATATAAAGAGAGATTATTGTAATTAACAAGATGATGCGTTTGTTTTTATGATTAAAACTTTATCAAGGCTATTTTACTGAAAACTTTTTTTTTATTTCTTTGAAGCTATAATATGAGAAAGTTTGTGCGATTGTGTCATGTACCATTTATTTCAATTTGATTGGGTCTCTCAAGCATAACTTGTTGAGCGTAGCCGACAAAGCTTAAATATTCTCATCTAGCCCTGAAATATTGTGATTGGTTTCGAGGTTTTCAACTGATAAAGTGTCTGTTCTGCTAATATTTTTCGGTTTACGTGAGAATCCTTAGTGGCGTGGAACCTTTTTTGTGTAGCGGGGGGCACTTAGCTAAATTAGATTAAAATTGAGGATAATTCTTTTGTTAAAGTTGGGTGTGGATGCCCCTGAAATCTATTTAGTTTGGACTCTCGACAAATATTTGAAAACTGGATGCTTCTAGAAACTATCATCTAGTTGTATTTTTTATGATAGTTGAGAGTTTAGTTCTTCCCTCTACGCACAACCAAATACTTATTTTTTTACATTTGGTTGTATGCTACTCCTAGCTAACCGTGACTCTTTTTAAGCGCCCAGGAAGTAGAAAGTATTAAAACAGCCATGAGCAGAACGTTTTGAAATGTATATATTTAATAGAAAATGAACATACACAATATGTGAAAAGAAAGTTCGTTTAAAAGTCTTAAATGAGTCAGTCAACAACACCCGAATGGCTGCCATTAAAAAATAAACTTGTTAAATGGTTGTTTGACCTCTCCTCAGACCTCCATGTGCATAACTTTAAAATAAAGATACGAATTTCTACAACACTTTATACATTTATTGTAGTTATTTTTAATTTATTTTGACGTAAGACTAGCTTTATTTTAAACTTTACTTTCAAGAATATCAGAGGGGAATGAAATACATCTATAGAAGCCAAACAGACTTCTCACTTCTCTGCCCCTATCCACTCAACTATTGTATAGACTACCGTTAACTTGTCTTATCTCTCTATTTATTAAAGCACTCGACTGGTTTAAATCCTATTGGACTTGGAACTATTCCCCCAGTCCAGCAATTTTCCACTCGGATTGTTACGATAAGGGTGATATTGCTGTGATAAAGTAGCTACCGGACCGACCTTGTCGGTTAGGTTCGTCATTGAGTTAGTAAACTTGTAGGCATTTTTGGACTGATAAAAGTATTCACGAACCTCACCTGGATTCTAAATTCTAATACTCCATACACATGGGTGATGTTTTCTTACTTAGTTTGATAGAGAAACTTATAATCAAATAATGGTGGCAACTATAACTAAATAATCAGTGGAGTAGCTACTAAAAAAAAAAGGCACATTCACACGATCATTGTTTTCATCCTTGTTAGCAATAAAAATATAATTATTTTCAGAAAATTGTTTGTGTTTGTAGTAATTAAATTTTCATATGTTTTTTTTGAAACAGACTGGAATTTTTTTTAAATAAATATATCTATAACATACATGTAATTAAACCCCTTTCTTCAAACTTGTTATCAAAATAAAGAAAGATTAGGAACTTTCTAATCAATGTTGGAATGTAAGACAACTTATGCGAATATACTTATATCACTGAAAACAAGAACTCACGCTCTTACCAAATTACGCACAAGTTTCCGTGATAGATGACTTGTACTGAATTCAATATTGAACTAAACACAAAAACATCTCCAGAAAGTACGAAACATAACCATAAACAAGAAAAGGGTAAACTGATGTTTGACTTCTGCGTACGATTCCAGCATTGAAAGCTGGCTGTGATCATGGCCTTATCTAAGAAGGGGGTTATTTGGGGATTCAGCCCCCTCTGAAAGTAATTTTAGTAACGTAACTTTGTATTCCGCCTCGATACCTAGGATATCCAGGGAAGAATCCCTCAAATTTAGAGGTGCTGGAGCTATTAGTTTGTGTTGTTGGGGGAAAGAATGATGGGGTTGGGGGGGAGGGCGCTATGCAAACAAAATTAGAACGCACACCCATACATACACACACATGCTTGCGTCTGTCTTTCACTATGGTTTAGATATACATTTCTCATCGTTAATTTAATTAAATTTCAATTACCATCAATTTAAAATACAAGTTCCGTACATGCACGTTTAAAGAAAAATAAGTACAATTTTCATTAAAAAAAAATTATGCTGATAATTTCAGCCGGAGCGCCGCTTGAACCTCAAAAACCGTACCGGAGTTTCGCTCTGCTCCGGTTCCACTACACCCCTGCTTGTATCTTATGTTTCAATTAGTGAAAATATTACATTACTATCTTGTATGAATTGTGACAGATATTGTTTAAAATTCTTTAATTCATACAGATAATTCGGCTAGTGTAATCGAAAGTGGTTGCCACCGTTATTTCAAATATATAAGGCATAGGGAATGTTAAAATAAAACTTTTTTTTTGTAAAGTAACCATAGGTCAGAAGTGCTTTCTTACAGCGCTAAAGATTATCAACGTTTCTGGTTGGGGAAAAAAAAGTAAAAATAAAATAGACTTTATATAAGTGTACTGTGACTGCTGCAATATTTAATAGGAACTCTAAAAAATTGTTGGGTGTTTGGGAAAAATTTCCCTATCTTCCCCGACCCTTTCTTTCTGGACTGTCCTGTTACTATACCACAAGAAAGTCTAGCTGCATTGAGCCACTGATTTGTATCCATCCTGTATAATCTCTGGCTTTGGGCTAAGGCAGCCATTATGCAACACATCAAGTGGCTAAAAGATAAAACTAGGTCTACCTTTCTGATCGTAGAACCAGCACTAACTATCTGGGATTATGCTTCGTATATCAATCTTGGTGATTGCTATTTATTCATGATTTGGTGCATATACCTCAAACTCTCCATCAAAATAAATAAATGGTACGGAACTCCACATAGACTTTCTCGCTCTATTGTTTAAAAACGGAGATATTTACTCAAAACTCGTAATATTGTGAAACGAACTAATATACACTAGCAAACCCTAGCATAAATTGCACTATACTTATGCAAAACACTTTTGAATCCCGGTTTTAAATTTTATAATTTTATTTTTTAAAGAATTAATGCCCTCATTTGTATGTTTGGACCAATAAAAATATCAATATTGGGTCCACAAGTATCTACACCTCGTATTAAAATTTCTGCTTCCGATTAAAATTTTCTACATTTTATTAGGTGTTGCACATCTACATGTCATCGCATTACTATTAAATTCCTCATTTATAATCATTTTGACCAATAAACAATGTAAATATTGACTATCGAGTCTAAAATGGAGATAGATAATTGTTGTACAAACATTTATCCTAAGACGTTTAAGGAAAAATACCATAAACTTTTTGAGAGACTTACTTATATTTAATTACTCTATGGCATTGGAGAATTATTGCATTAAAACTAAAGTAGTATCTCTTTACAACTAAAGCTCACAAAGTTGTATTAAAATATATTTGCCAATATCTCAGAAACTGTCGGTTTTATAAAAATATATTTCATATAAAAGTTTTTTATTTTTAATAGTACTACAATTTTGCAATGAAAAGTTATTTAGTATCTCAAATAGTTGCGGAGCTACGGAAATTTCTACTTCTGTAAAGTACCCTAAAAGTCATTTTCATGGGAAAATGAAAATAGCCAGTTTATTTATAATTTAATCAACGCCTATATACGAATTTAATCGTCAGAGCCGATTTAAAGAAAATCTATTTTTCTCTTTTCTCCCTTTATTAAACTACTCTTAATTTTAAGTTTAAACAGACACACATACAGACGGCATTGCAAAGACCACGTTGTAGGGTTCGGGGGTCATGAGACGTCGAAATCCATCAACATTTCAGATTAGATTTTTGTTCAAAAAGTTAAAAATATAAATATTTGCTTATAACTTGAAAGTTATTGGTTTTATGAAAATATGCTTCGAATAAAGTATTTGTATTATAAATTTACGCATCAGACCGGAGTCATTTTGCCGAAATATTGAGTGTAGCCATTTTGTTTGGAATATTTGTATAAATGTTTATAAATTAAATTTAATCAAAATAGTTACAGCCAATTTTGATAAAATCGACTTTTTCTCTTTTTGCCCTTAATAAACTACCCTTAATTTTAGGGTTATATATCCAATTTTAAAAAAACCTCGGGGCAACACTATGAAAACCACTTTTTCGGATTCGGGGGGTCATGAAACGTCGAAATTCATCAAAATATCGAGTTCGATTTTTTTGACGATCACAATAATTTCTCTACCTGTAAGATAACGAGAAAGTAAAAATATGATGCAACTAAGTGATAAACGCTACCACAAATGTTATTATCTCTCCCCTATGGCGTGAAGGCGAACTTTAGTTTACTTTACACCTCTTGAAAAAATTATCTTGCCGTTAAATACTCTATCTCTTTCTATAATCATACATTTTTACACAATATATTGGTGTATTTAACCGGCGATTTATAATTACAAAGATTGTATCAGCACAAAATGTATCGACTAACTTAACCTTTGGACAGCACTCGCATCGGTGGGTACGCGGAATAAACGTCAAAATTATACGTCTGATTTGCCGTTGATGAGGAGGTTGTGGTTCGAATCCCGCAGATGTGTACGAAGGGTGGAGTTTTTCTACCCTAAATAATTTATCTCTTTCCTCCGACGCAAATTATGGGTACATTTACTCTAAAGTCTACCTTCCTCCCCATCCCAATAGTGTACATATGAGGATAGGCTGGACATGGGGTTGGGCTAAATTTATGGGGGGGAGGGGGTGTTAAGACGCGAAACACACAAAACTAATTGGTGGATCAGGATGAGTCCGGATTCAGGTAGTAATAATGATATTTTCGTCATCACCCCCTAGTCCCTACTCCCACTTATCTCACACCCATGAAATCGATCCAGGATCCTTTCTACTTCTAGTTGGCCTCGCTAACCATTTAGTCTCGGGGATGGGCTTGGAAAACAAAACGTGTGGAGCCTAAGCAAAACAATAATGCTGACATCCGAGAAGTCTTACAGCCCTGGTCGAGCATGCAATGCTTCTCGTGGTTCGGACCTGATAGGGCCCAGAGAGGGGGGCGGTGGACTCACAATAAGAACCATCTAGAATTTAGAAAAATTAAAAATGTAATGAAGAGGGTAGTCATCAATGAAAGGTAAACAAATGTATCCTTTTTTCCGCTGCTTCGTGTCTCACTCCTCGTCCAGGCTAAAGATTTAAGGAGAAGATGAAATGGAACATAAAAGAACTGTACCGGGTATTAGCGTGGAGAGAGAGTCGGAAAGTTTAGGGAAAAAAAATCATCCTCGGTACACCCTTCCGGGACTCAAACTTTGATCTCCCTCGTCACTTGTGATTCAGTTTATTGGGAGCTTGATTGGGTCGTGTGACCACAGCTACAAAGTATCCTCTGATAAAACGTTGCAAAGTCTCACGTGACTTGGTAGCAGGGCTAATGTTTAAACGGGTTGGGAGAGGGAGCAATTTCTGCGCTGGTGTCGGTAAATCACCTCCTAATTTATTTATGTTAACGGTTGATCCTTTGAAGTTGCTCCGAGAGGAGATATTTCGGTCCTGCACGATCCTGTACCGTGGGAGGAGGCTCCATGGAAACATCACATTCACAGTTTAGAAATTACGTATCCAATATTCTTGGGAAGAAGTTTTCTTTATTTTCACTTCACTGTGAATTTTAACTTTCTCTCGACACCTCGGATAGAAAGTATTGTGATCGTCAAAAAAAAAAAAATCTAACTCGATAAAATCTCGATAAATGTCGACGTTTCATGACCCCCTGAATCCAAAAAAGTTGTTTTCGTAATGCCCCGTCTGTCCGTCTCTTTGTCTATATCTCAGGCTAGAGCTGAAACTCTTTTACCGATTGGGCTAAAACTTGGTATCTGAGGTTTTAATAAGGCCTCCCCCCCCTCCCCCCCGAGGAGTTTTTGGAATTAAATATCTGACCCTAGATTAAAGGGCACTGAAGGGCAAAAGTAGAACAAATCGATTTTCTCGAAATTCGCTCTAACGATTTTGAATAAATGTTATACAGTCTTTATAAATATAAACAAGATGGCAACAACACTCACTTTACCGTGAAAATGACTTTGAGGATAATTTAAATGGGAGAAATTTTTCAATTATTTTGATCGTTTCTCCACGACTATTTGAGATAGGAAATAACTTATCATTGTAATGTTGTAGTTCTGTTAAAGATAAACATCTTTTATTTGAAATATATTTTTATAAAACCAATAATTTATGACTTAGAAGCAAATATAATATATATATATATATATATACGTTTTAATTCTGTTCTGAAAATGAATTCGTGTTCCTAGTTCCTAATGCCATAAAGTAAGTAAAATATAATATATATATATATATATACGTTTTAATTTAGTTCTGAAAATGAATTCGTGTTCCTAGTTCCTAATGCCATAAAGTAAGTAAGTAACAGTGTATATTATTTCATTTATGAGATTCGGTGTAGTGTTTATACAACAATGTATAGACCTATTATTTCGTTTCACAAATCTTACGAGTTTTTAGCAAATATTTATTTTAAAATAAAAGCGATGGAAAGTCCTTGCGGTGCGCCGTAACATTTATTTTAAATGTTAGTCAGCACCGGGTGGGAATGTAGGAAACTCTAGTTAGAGGCATTGTTTTTGCAGTTTTTATAGAAAAACTTCTTTTTTTTTGCCAAAATAAATTAAATATTTATCCATTAGAAACAAACATAAACAGCTTAACTCAGTCAGTAGCGTGTCTGTCTATTTAGCTAAAGATTCTGGTTTCGATTCCCGGCATAGCCGAATAATGTATCATTGGTGAAATGTGGGCTGACCCTTTCACAGCTATGAAATTAACGGCTGGGGGCTGGACCTTGTGCCTGTCCTGGTCTTAAGTTAGATATAAGACATATGAAGCTACGACAGGCATAGCCAGCCAATAGTGGTAAATATATGGCTGAATAAAAAACTGACCCAGGCCACAGGTTGGGATCAATAATGTATGTAAAAAAAAGTATAGACAAGAGTTTAATGTTCGTCACATAATGATATCAACAGTTTTTGAATATCTGTCAAGGGTGTTCTGGAATTCAACGGCAACTTTTTCTCTTCGTTTAAAAAGTATATCATGTAATGCCTCCACGCTCAAGACATATTCAAGAACTGTTGATCATCATGTGAAGAAAATTAAACTTTTTTTTTATATACCGGAGCAACATTTTCTGTATTTTGGCTGAAAAAAAAATGTTTTTCTATGAAAACTACAAAAACACTGACCTTAACAGTTGTATTATCTTGTAACATGTTGAGAGGGGTGTGGGGGAAGCACGTGAACAAAAGCGTCAGTCTCGTCTTGTACGTCGTTTACTACAAAGTCTAGATCAGAATCCCGACCTATCATATTGAGCTGGGTTTTTTTTTTCCGTGAATAACTTCCCTATTTTCCCTCCACGCAAATGTCTGTAATATTTTCTTTAGACTTTAACTTCCTCAACCCTACCCCAATAGTGTAGTTAAATGAGGATAGTTCGGTCGAAGAGTAAGACATCGTTCAGATGGGGGGCGAATCAGTCCGCGTGGTTTGATCCGCACGGATATTGGCAGCTGTTTGATGGTCACGGATTCTGTGCGGATTCGGTAAAGCGCTCGACTGCGTGCTAAGTTCATATATGAAGGTCGAAGACGTAACGTGTTTTTGGCTTCTTTAAAAATTATTTAAAAAAAATTGACAAAAGAGTGAGTGTATTCAATATTAACGGACAGGCTCACGCATGGCCACTTTGTTAACCTATATCCCAAGTTGAAAGCATTCCCTGCAAATCTCGTATTTTAATTATCTTTTGGGAATAATTTTCACTCCCATGTCCCATAAGGCAGGCTTTTCCTCCATCTTGTCGGTAAAAAGTTCGGTGTCGAAGCGCTCCATCATTCACTCCTCTGTCTACGTCCATAACCACACGGAATTCGCTCGCTGAGTGACCTCCGGTTAATTCATAGAACTGGAGCCGCGCGGATAGAGCGCGGGATCTAGTTTCTTGCGGTCGGTCGGCGGAGACCGCGTGGACGATTGAACCTCCCCGATTCGTGTGAACGAATAAGGAAAGAGCTCAATATAACCCGATACCGCGCGAATGGATCCGCCACGTCTGAACTAGGGCTAAGACGTGGAGTGCGGTCATTTGTGCGGGAAGGAGGTGTTACTATCGAATATTATTCACGATGGAGGATAATTATTAACAACAGTTTGACGGGACTTAGAGCCGGAGATTTTTTTTAGAAATACACATTTTCCGGAAAATTTCATATCAATGAATTGTAATATTGAAGTATTAATAGATCTAGTCTACATCAAACCAAATGTTAGGGACACACTCAGCCACCAAGCGCTGTAGTCGATACGTGAGTGTGATAACTGTAATGGCTGATTGCCCTATAGAAGCTTATTTGACATTGTTTCTAGTTTTAGAAAATAAACTGAAGTGGACACTTTTAAACTAGGGATATCTCAAGTGCGTTTGTTTAATTTAATCTACCAAAGGAAAACTTTCCCTCTCTTTCTCTATCTATAGGCCTATGTATAGTAATTCCATCTTAGAATTTTTGTGTTTACAAATTACATTATGTACCCATAGTTAACAAGTTGGGTGGGTACAATGTACCTATCAGTTTCTGAGCCACCAGTGGTTGAACCTGTATGGTTTGCGTGTCCCCAGGAACTCGGAGAAGCGCAAGGAGAAATCTCGGGATGCTGCGAGGAATCGTCGGTCCAGGGAGACAAAGATCTTCACAGACCTGGCTCACGCCTTGCCACTCTCGGCCAGCTGCCTGGCACAACTGGATAAAGCCTCCATCATGAGACTCGCCATCTCCTATCTTAAAGTCAGGAGCCTGCTGGACAGTAGTGAGTATCTTTCAGCTTCCCTGCTTGCCTCATGAGGCTTGTTAGCTCACTGCTTTCCTGATTCCTGTTTACCTTAAGTGGTTTTCTTCTCCCCACTTTCCTCGTGGGGCTTGCTATCTCTTTTCTTGCCTCCTGAGGCTTGCTATGTTCCTGCGTGCCTCATGAGGCCTTCTATCTTACTTCTTGCCTCCTGAGGCGTTCTATCTTCCTTCTTGCCTCCTGAGGCTTGCTATGTTCCTGCTTGCCTCACGAAGCTTGCTATCTTCCTTCTTGCCTCCTGAGGCTTGCTATGTTCCTGCTTGCCTCATGAGGCCTTCTATCTTACTTCTTGCCTCCTGAGGCTTGCTATCTTCCTTCTTGCCTCCTGAGGCTTGATATATTCCTGCTTGCCTCACGAGGCTTGATATATTCCTGCTTGCCTCACGAAGCTTGCTATCTTCCTTATTGCCTCCTGAGGCTTGCTATCTTTCTTATTGCCTCACGAGGCTTGCTATGTTCCTGCTTGCCTCATGAGGTTTGCTATGTTCCTCCTTGCCTCATGAGACTTGTTATCTATTGTGTACCTTACATGGTTTGCTATCTCGCTACTTGCCTCTTGGGGCTAAATATCACCCTGCTTGCTTCACGAGAATTGCTACATTTTGTTTACCTCGGGAGGCTTACTATATCCTTACTTACTTCACTTGGCTCTATATCTCTCCGCTTGCCTCACGAGGCCTGCTATAAGTTTATCTTTGCTTGCCTCACAAGGCTTGCTATATCTCAGCTTGTTTCCCGAGGCCTGCTACTTCCTTGCTTGCCCTATGAGGCCCTACTTTCTCCCAGTTTACTTCACAAGGCTTGCTACCTCCCTACTTTCTACCTTCTTGCTTGCCTCAGAAAGCCCGCCACCTCCCACATTAAAGTGTATGTGTAGCTAAGTTAACTAATTTATTCATTCTCTTTGGGTAAATGTTGTTATAGCAACAGCTTTTAATTGGGTTTTTTTTTTGCACCGCATAGTGTACCTTATACGTATATAAATTAAATTAATCTACGTAACTAGGAATGAGGAAGGTTGAATTTAGAGGAAGTGTACCTGCATTTACCTGGAGGGAGAATAGAAGACCACCTTAAGTACAGCTGAACGGGATTATAACCCCGATCTTCTTGTCATCGGATGACTAGTCTATTGCAAGATTAACGCCTTAGACCATACGGCCACTGAAGCAGGTTTAGTTGTAATTAATTTATTTGTATTGAGGTAACACAATTCATACCACAGCTCCATTCACTCCAAGGTACCCATCTTATTTCCGTTCTTTGTAGACTTGATAACATTTTATTAAATTATTACTCTACATCTATTACTACAATATATTAAAATTGACAGATTTGCAGATCGCATGACTTGACGTATGAATAGTTTAAAGTAGTTCAAGTAACTTATGTAATTATTGTCTGATCACCCTTCAAACAGTATTTCTGTTATCACTTGAAATAGTACTAAACACTTCTAGCACTAGGCTATACATATTCTACCCTCAAAAATAAAAGCCTACTACACAAAATTCATGGTTCCCAACCTATGGTCCACAATGCCAGTGTTTCGTGATGTTTGTTTATAACGTTTCTTGATTTCCGAACTCGATATAGTTATAATTTACATATAAATAATTTGTATTTATTTTAAAAAGTTGTTTGTTTGTAATAATTAGTTTCAAATACATATATTATTATTATTGTAATATACCTCTGAAATAATTAAAATTATTCCTCTTTATATAACAGGTATTTTGACGAAACTCAAATAGGCATATCGATTGTTGCATTTTCGGTTGCAGGCTCTCAAAATGTTCTTAAATCAATATGAAGATTAAGTCTTAGGGCTGTCCTCAGCTTTTTTGGTAAAGTTTTGAATTGGCCAGCGACTAAAGAAACGGTTGATAACCGGTGCACTTTCTTATTATTATTTTCTTTTCCACTACGTCTTTTTTCCGGGCTATTACTTACTCTATTGCATGAGGAACTCGAAAGTTCATGACAGCACTTACGAAAGTATGCCACCTATCCCTATCTTGAGCTGGTTCTAGCCAGTCCATCTCATTACACCCTATCTCTTTCAGGTCCATTCTAATGTTATCCTCTTATCAGCATCATTAATACGGTTCTAGATTCTCCCATCCGGCCTACATGCAGTTTAATAAATGCTTATGGGGTTATGACAGGGGTTGAGACTTCTAATACCCGTTTTTTGTGGCCACATGGTCTAAAGTGTTACTCTAGTAATAGACTGGACTGCCAATTATGGGGATATCATGGTTCGATCCTGGTAGGGTGTACTAAGGGTGGTTTTCTCTAAATGGTTTCCCACACTCCACTCAAATGCGGTTACGTTTCCTAGAAATGTAACCTTCCTCATTACTAACCCATTAGCTTAATTAGTACATAGTAGATCGCGATCGACCAGTTGCCGACCCCTAGAGTAGTGACGAAGAAGGTAGAATGTAGATTAAATGTACACTCATTTGTGTAGGTAATGCAGTGATGCCAGTGGGACACTTTTCTCACTTTTAATCACTTTTCTTTTTTGTTAGTCACTTAAAGTCACTTTTAAAAAAAATTACTTTTAGTCACTTTTCTAAACACACTTATTAGGCTTACTTACCAGTTTTAAGGGTTTTTCAAAAAGGAAGATCATAATTTATGGAATCTCATTCATAAGCATTGAATGTTGTATAATATCGGCCACTTGTTAGTTGTTTTTTGTTGGCATAATTTAAAATGAGTATCATTTATTAGAAACTGAGGGGTTTTCTTAAAAACATATAGCCTAATAATGTTTTTGCTTGATATTACATTGCTCTTTGCTGCTTATTGCTTTGGTGGCCGCATGGTCTAAGGTGCTACTCTTACAATAGACTAGACTGCCGAGAACGAGGATATCGGAGTTTGATCCCAGTTTAGTGCACTGAGGGTGGTTTTCCCTAAACGTGTCTCCACTCTCTATCATCATGCAAATTTGGACGCACTTCCTCGAAATTCAACCTTACTCATCCCTAACCTATAAGCGTAGTTAGTACATAAGCAAATAACTCGGATGGTTAGTAAGATACAGTGCTAAGAAAAACATTATTTTATTATTTATAATGTTTTCAAAACAATGTACACAACACAGGTTTTGTTTTGAAATGATCCACAGCTGTATTAATCTACAGCATTTTTATTTTGACTTTGTTCATTTTTAACAGAAGGAAGGTTTTGAGCAGATATGGGCTTGTGGTGCCAGGAATATTTATCTGTATATAACTGAACTTTGGTCAATTATTTAATGTTTCTGAAGATAGGTTGATTGATGAGTGGAAACTTTTGCAGCTTGGGGAAAAAATTCATGAACTTGAAGAATGTGTTAGAGTTGACGAATTTTGGAGCAATTTATTCACATTGTATAATCCAGCTGAAAACTTAAAATATCCAACCAACTCTGTGTAAAGTTATAAAAGCTTCCCTATTCCTTTCCCATGGAAATGCGAATTTTGAAAGAAGGTTTTCCTCCTCAAATAGAGTCCTGACAAAATATCGGTCCAAAATGTCATAACATAGGCCTGCCTACATTAAGTGCATATCAAACTACAAAAGATGCATCACAACTGTATAATAACTAACCAGAGCTAGTGCTCATTACAAGACAGTTATTAGCTCTTGCCCAAGATGCTCACAAAAGCTATCAAAATTAATTGGAAGAAAATAAAAGAAAAATTGGTGATAAACATAGGAAAGAAAATAAATGCATTGGAAGAAGAAAAGAAGAAAATTTAAGAAACATCACAAAAGGAAAGGAAGAAATTTTGAAACATGAAGATGGACTAAAAGAGAAGCGAAATCTTGAAGAAAAACGCAAAATTGTAAATGTTCACAGAAACAAATGAAAGAATAGAAAAGGATTTGAAGGAAAATAATTTTCAGGGAGCAGAACTTGCCCAAACATTGATGGCAAGTGTTTGTCAAGTACATAAAGAGGAAGAAATTACCAGAAGAGAGGCAGACCATCTTCAAAAGAAAATTGAAAAACTCAAAACATCTTTAATAATTTCATTCTTTAACACAAAACCTAAAATATGATTTAGTTTTTTTTAATAAACCTTTTAAAAATAAAATATTGTCAACCATTGCCCATCCAGGGTCAAAACTCAAATTATAATTTTTTGTTAAATTTATTTAGGTGATTTTCTTAAAGTTATGTTAAACTTTGATTTTAACTGGTATTTTTGGTATGAGACAGAGTAAAATACATATACATGATTTATACTGCTGGGATATTCTTGTCACTTTTAGTCACTTTTAATCGCCCTTTAAGTCACTTTTTAATCGTCTTTCAAGTCACTTTTAATCACTCTTTTACTGCTTCTTGTCACTTTTCTCACTTATTTGAAGACACTTCGGCAATTATATCCCTAGTAATGGAAGAATGAGAAACTATTTTTTTTTTAAATCCTCGGTGCTCTCTTCAATTAGCTTGTCCAACTAGTGATTGACTTGGTAGGTTTTTTTGTTGTATTTTGTTTGTTCGTAAGGTCAAATGGTTAGAAGTTCCTGCATGAACCACAGAAGTTATCTAAAAAAGAAAAAAACTGCACCGCTAGACTAATTACTCCGACTGTGCACCAGTTATACGACTTAAAGGATTAACATGCACAGTAACCCGCAGCACTTAAGCATTTAGTGAAGTCACGACCACAGAGAGACTGTCTAGTAGCAATAAGTATAGATATGTGCATACATTGATATTGGTCTAATCCAACGCATGCAATGTCTAGTAGTAATAAGTATATACTTCTGCAAACATATCCTCTCTAAAGAGCTATTGTTAAAGTCCAGCTTATGCATTGTTTAGTAGTAATAAGTATAGGGTCTATACATGTGCAAACATCACCGCCATTAAGAGCTATTGGTCAGTTCCAACGCATGCACTCTATGGTAGTAGCAAGAATTCACAGTGGTTCGTGTGATAGGGGTAGTAAGTGTTGATGTGCGAATTCTGAATGAGAAATATTTCACTGGCCATATCTGGTGCTGCTACCTATTAGATGTGGATACACACTTTGTGGATAAGTAATATCTAATCACTAGCACAGTTTAATGTTCCTTGACAGTATCTATGTAAAATCAAAGTTCAGCTCCGTCATCTAAAAGTAAGTTATGTACAATTAATAAACAGTCTGTCTTTCAAACAACGATGTTTATTTATTCAACACTGGAATTCAACCGAAAGTAGGCCCTATATCGTGTGCATGCGCTGTCTGTCCAGCTCTACTAGAATATCTGTATGCCACAAATATTGTTGTTCTAGGTCAGGATAATCTACTTGCCAATGAAATTATTCGCTTGAGAACAAACATTAAATACCCCTATAATAATCACGATAGTCATATAAGCTGGTTCATCGGTTGAGATTAATTAATTATCAGTTTTGGGATTGAGGTGCATTGGATGACATCTTAGAATCTGGCGAGTCATTGGCACCAGTGACTCAACAGCGAGGAGTTGTTTCCAGTATCAAGACAAATGCATCACTTTTACCTAAATAAATTGTCATTATTTATATAATCCAGATTAAGAGAGTTGATAGTATGTCAACTGATAAAAAACAATCAAACTAGTTAGGGTCTGAACTTGTGTAAAGGCAAACTTTAACAACTATTCAATATCAGACATTTTATCTACAGCTTAGATATGTTTAATGAATACTGGTTTGTGTCGTGGAACATAGTTGAAAGAGTTTATAGTTTATAACAATGTTTATTATAAAGGTTAACCCCATCGGCGGTAACGTGTAATAAATGTCAGGCTCAATTATTAGTCTGGTTTACCGGTGACTGGGAGGTCAAGGCTCGAATCCCGGAAAGATCTATCGAGGTGTTTTTTTCCCCTATATTATTTCTCAGTCGATCTACTTGCAAATTCTGAGTATATTTCTTATACATTTACCTTCCCTCACCCTACCACAATAAGGGTATCAGTGGGACTCGAAACCTGGCCCTATTGCTTCTCCAACATCAAGTTCTAGAAAGTGAAGATGGTCAGTGGAAAGTTCCAATCCAAGCTGATTCTATTTTGGATTATATCCGAGTAGTTTATTGAGTATGTTGGAACAAGGTACACACGCGCCGTGCTGACAGTAGCCATGTGTGGAGGATGTGGACTGTGGAACTTGTCATCAACCAGGCAGAGCAAGTAGGAGCTGGGTAGCTTAGGGGGGTAGTCCAAATATCAACCAGGGCAAGTAGGAGCTGGGTTGCTCGGCCAAAGATCAACCAGGGCAAGTAGGAGCTGGGTAGCTCGGCCAAAGATCAACCAGAGCAAGTAGGAGCTGGGTAGGTAGCTTTGCCAAAGATCAACCACGATAAGTGGGAGCTGGGGAGCTCGGCCAAAGATTAACCATGACAAGTAGGAGCTGGGTAGGTAGCGCTGCTGCAAGATCAACCATGATAAGTGGGAGCTCGGCCAAAGATTAACCATGACAAGTAGGAGCTGGGTAGGTAGCTCTGCCAAAGAATCAACCATGATAAGCAGGAGCTGGGGAGCTCGGCCAAAGATCAACCATGATAAGTGGGAGCTGGGGAGCTCGGCTAAAGATCAACCATGGCAAGTGGGAGCTGGGCAGCTCGGCCCAAAGATTAACCATGTCAATGGGGATATCAGGGTCAGGACCCCGTGTCTCGGGTCTAGCTACCCATCCGAGCTAGCAGTATATGTACTTACACTAATGCTTAGTAAGTATGTCACTCATAATTTAGAGAAGTGCACTCGGCATTTGCATATAAGAAGATAGTGGCAAACCTCGCAGGAAAAGTATCTAACAACAACCGGTCGGTATTCGAACACCAACCTCCCATGAAACAGGAAAATCAAGAAAAGACTGACGCCTTTGCATACGTGCCCTGGTGGTGCGGGGGCTAGGTTATTTCATTGTTTGGACATTTGATTTATGGTCACTCATTTTACCTTGAAAGGTAGCAAGCAGTCTTTGTTGACTGTTTACACTATGGTGCTATCTTATAGGCTATACTATACCACGTGGAACCAAGTAAAGTAAAGTTTTTCACCTTTAAAATGTAAACGGAGCGTACGAGAGTTCGACTTTTTATCCTCATTTTATTTTAGACAACCACGGTCCAGACAATTACCAATTTTACGAGATATAATACTGTATAACTAATTAATGTACCCTCAGTTATAAGCGAACCGGGGAAATCTTAGCTTGGAAGCCAGATGTGCCATCGAAGGGACCAGGTTCTCTATAACACCCCACCGCCTCCCTTTTTCACCCTTTTAAAACTAAACCTCTCCTAAATACACTAAACAGAACATTTACATTACGATAACCAAGAAATGTGAAGGTTCTCTCTCCCCTTGCGGTCGTATGTCAAGTTGACAGCACTGTACCTACTTGTCAAGCGGGAAAATAAACTTGGTACACTGTGCTCTGATAAAATCTAAACCCTCGTAGATTGGCACGGGGACTAAACGTTACGTTCGTCTAGTCAAATTTACCGGTGATGGGCAGGTCAGGAATCGAATAGCCGATAGCCCGGATGGGTTATAAGACTTAATGCTTGGACGAAAATGATTTTACTTCTAGGTAACAATGTTCCAAACTAATTTGCGGTCAACTTTTCTAATTTAATTTTCAAATAGTTTTCAACCCGCTTCGGTGACCGCATGGTCTAAGGCGCTACTCTCGCAGTAGATTAGACCGACAATGAAAGGGAGATCGAGGTTAGAATCTCAGTCAGGTGTACCGAGGGTGGGGTTTTTTTTCAAAATTGTTTTCCACTTTCCCTCCACGCTAATACGAGTTCACTTCTTATAGATATAGCCTTCCTCATTTATAAAATGATAAGAGTAATTAGTACATAAGCGTATAACCCGAACGGGTAGTAAGACGCGGCCTTAAAAAAAAGTTTGCAGATATATTGAAGGTTAGCTATTGGGGTGGAATATTATTTTAAATATTTCATATAAACCTAATGTTCTACTGGACAGTGTACCTACCGCTAACCCCTGCGCCTACTTATCATGTGTCATATTATAGACGCGCGGAGAGCTCCGACCTGTCTGTGTAGAGGCGGGAATATTTATAAAGAAAAGTTTCTCGGAAACTTTGCAACAGATTTCTGTATTATGGGTGTTAAAAATGTATTGGGAAATTATTTTGAACACCCTTGATCAACAAACATCTCTTATTAATTAAACAATCATTGTTGAGGTTCTCCTTAATAGTTTTATTGAAATAAATAGGCCTACATCTTTAATGTATAATTTTGAAGTTTATTAAAACTTAAATAAAAATAGTAATATATTTTATCTAGCAATGAAAGTAGTAGATAAAGTCCCCAACAATGAACAATATTTCAATTTTGTACAAATTTGGTTAATTAAGAGGGCTCAAAAAGTTTCCCATCCAATTTTGTTTTGTTTAAGAACGATTCAAAATTACTTGAACAGCTCGTACAAAAAATATATTACAAATATTTTGATTTATATCAATTGACTTTCACATATTTTCTCTATCTTAATGCAGTTGCACTTCTTCTTAACCCTACTCATCCATGCTCCTTAGTTGTTTTTTTAGCTCCGCTTATTACTACCCTTTCGGGTTATACGCTATATACCCAGGGCCGTGCGGTAGATTTTCTCATTATGATGCAAGTCTTCGAAATACCGCCCCTTAAATGTTTTATCTTTAAAATAAACTTCAATTGTGATTTTTTTTAAACTGCACAAAATGTACGAATACTATTTTTATTTTGAAAATATTAACAACTTTAAAATAATGATATCAACCACAACAATCTACCACAGTTTTACCCTTCAAACTTTAACTTTAGCAAATTCGTTAATTAGGGATGTGTAGTCTAGAGTGGCAGCCAATGTAGATTCAATAGAAATTAATGACAGATTAGCCCATTATTACCTAAATAACTCTCTATCTATCACACAAAGGCACACGTTTCGCACCTGAGATATACCCAGTCCATGCAAATGCTACTTTTTAATTCGAGTCCCTTTTGTCATAACAATCATTTTCAATGATAATAAGTAACTACATTTGCTGTAAAAAAATTCTCTTACCTGATCTACTTTTTAAACACAAAAACTGAATTAGTATAAATGCAAACATATGATACTGATACAGATATATTATATATCTGATTTACTGATTTAAACACAGCACAGCCACTTGCCACTTCTCGAGACAAACTAACATTAATATCAAATATTGTCAATAATTGTAAGCTCAAAGCAGAACTATCAATACGTAACACGTGCAATTGTCTTTTGTGATAATTGCCGCCTCAGCTTTTAGGAGTGGCCGCGCGGTATATTACAAACAAAAATAATATCTTCACGCTGTCAGATCAAAAATCTTTCGGCGAGCGCTCGCCAACGATGCACCTGCATCAGAAACCGAAATCAAAAGGTACCGAAAGCGCTTAGGCAGAGGCGTGCGATAAATCATAAATCGTACACATCACAATCTGATTAACGTAGAAACGCGTTGTGTAAAGATTTTTAATTATTGAATGGTTCAAATTGTATTTTGATTTCGCTGCTTATGCCGCCCCCTTACGGTGCCGCCTGATGCGGCCGCCTCTCTGTATCATAGCACGGCACGGCCCTGTATATACCCCTTAGTTTAATTTGCTAATAACATTTTTGCCTACTACAGTGAGGTCGGAAGTTCAAATCCTCGCCCGGGTACACTGACGGAGTTTTTACTTTAACTGTTTCCCCACTGTATCTACGTAAATGCCGGTACACTTCCTCTTTTAGTCCGGATGGGTATTAAGACGCGGGGCACTAATAAAAAAAAAGTATTGTTATGNCCTCCATGTGACTGCCTCGAGATTTAGAGAGAGACAGGGAACAGGGGGCAGCAGGTGACATTTCTTATTTATTTAACTGGTTTTAAACATTGCCCGTCATTTTCTTGATAGGGGGTGGAGGGGATATGGGAGCCCTGGACTCCATAGAGTGTTTTATAAGGTAAGATACCAGTGGCTCACACTCAAATGGGATCAGATTTCAGTGTGTAAGGTGCCCGAGAAAAATATAAAAAAAATACTTCTTTCAAATACTTAATTTTTTTTATAAATACAATTAAAAGATTACACGCGAATGTTTTATATCCAGGGTCGTACACAGAAAGGGAGGCCGGGAGGGGGGCACGGTCAAACCTCTCCAAAATATATTATTAAAAATGATAGTTTTGTATTCCTCTTCAATTCATAGGATAGTAATCAAAATCTTGAACAATTAAATAACACCCTACAACTCAAAAATTATAAATTCTTTTAAGGGTGGCTTAATGTTAAAAAGCGAAATTCCTGCTACCATTTGTAGAGGGATTTAACCCCACAAATCGCCATAGGTAGGACACCTTCCTCCCTGACCCTGACTTTATTTACCTAATTGTATTTTTTTTTGTGGGCTTTCCCCATTTTCTCCTATTCACCAGATAATTAGTTCGAAAGTCCCTGATAGTGTCCCAGTGAATACTCGAGGAGAGAAAGCTCGAACACAGACAACGCTCAGATCAAGGTTACTCTTGCTACAGACCGATTCCTGATTCGTTACTACTGAATACATAATTTATGTTAGTCAATTAAACAGACGTGAAAAGAATTAATATTGATTTATTTGTCAGGTTATCGAGCTTAATTACTGAACCGTTTCACATTCATTGTGTAACAAATTAAACTCGACACTAATAACTATTCACTAAGGGCATTCAAAGCTCACAATTTAAAAAAAAAATTATATTCAGAGTTTAATGACATTTTTATTCCCGAAGCAAAATTAAATAATATATTAAACATCACAAAGCGGAGTCAAATATAATATTTAACATTTCTGAAGCAGAATTGAATGATATTTTAATAATTACCGAAGCATAATTGACTACTATTATTAAATATTCCCAAATCAAAAAGCTTTTTGGTTTAATTTATTTTGTTTACTATGCTTATTCATCTCAATTCATGCACTATAATGTAATCAACCCTTTTTTATTATTATTAACTATTAATAAAAACATCTCATGTTGGTTTCCAATGGTCTTTCAGAAGCATTAGCTCCCCTTTTCCCGAGCTCTGCGTTTTACTCCTCGTCCGGGATGTCCGCATATTTACACTAATTGTAATAGGGACGAGGAAGATATAATTTAGTTAAAGTGCTCCCGCATTTGCGTGGAAGGAAACTGGGAAACCATCTATGAAAAAAAACACCTCAGTACACGTGGAAGGAATTCAAAAGCTTCTGAAACTGAATCCTAGATAAATGCTCTGCTATCGCACACTCCTACGCCTCCCTAAGTGGTCACAGACGCAATATAAACCCTCACCTGTCCCGAGTATGATATGACCTGTGTTGTTGTCTCCAGGACCGGAAGGTAAGGTGAACCCAGAGGCGCGGAAGACGGATCCTCTAGCTGAACCCTGGTTCCTCAAGGCCTTGGAAGGGTTCCTGCTGGTGGTGTCAGCCGACGGTGACATGGTATTCCTATCCGAGAACATCCACGAGTATCTCGGCATCCCACAGGTCAGTTCAAGGGGGAGACCCCACAAGGTAAACTTCTGGGTGCGGCACTGGTGTGGTACAACCTGTGGCCTGCGACCTTTTTCCTACTGACTCGCCAAACTCAACGCTTTTCTTTTTTTGGATAAATAATAGATATGATCTGTACTATCTATAAACTTGAGTCACATAAATAGACTCGGTCATCTCACTATTGGTTTCATCATATTACTACAACACTGTACTCATAAACTGGTTATAAGTAGTTTTGTTATAAATCTAAAGTGTTACTTGCCTCCTACTCTTCTTCTTCTTATTATTATCAGCACCGCGTCTTACTACCCGTTCGAATTATACGCACTTACGTTAATGTGTAATGGTAGGGTGATAGTGAGATGAAATGGAGGACCTACAGTTGAAAGTGGGATCCGAACCACGGCCTGGCGTTCCACACATTCACAAGTTGTGATTAATACACCTCAGAGGTAAGAGGTGAAGGAAGGGTTTGGAAATCGGATACATCTGTGCCGGGGACCGAGGATTGAACTCCGGACCCCCAGCACAGAAGTCTGACACCTTACCCCTAGACCGCCAGGTCACCTCTCTTACTATTACCATTGCCTTTTTTATTTTGATTGCGGCACACTATGTTTCCTGTATTATGCAGATTGGCCCACGAGTCGTGAAAGGCTGGACATGCTGATGTAATAATGTACACTGTTCAACATATTAACCCAATAGGTAGTGCGTCTGTCTACTCATATAAGGGTCCCGGGTTCTGTTCCCTGCATGGCTGATAAATTGAGGCTTCCCTTTTCACAGTGAAGAACTAATTGCTGGTGGTCTGGGTGTTGTGTCTGTTGTAGAGTTAAATTAGGTTGTAAGTCGTGTGTTGATATAATTTGTCAATTCAGAAAGAGATCATTAATTCCCTCAAATGAAACAAAAATGAAAGCTTACTACTTCGGTAATACAATATAAAATAACCAGCAGCACAACAATGATCAGACAATCTAAGGTGCCAGGCTCACATTATAATATTTCCAGCTTTCGGGAAGTTGAGGTTTTAATCTCAGCCAGCTGCACTAGAAGTTTTTTTTAATGTGTAATTTATCGCCGTGGCTTAAACCATCCTCCCTCCACTAATGTAGGTGCACTTCTTGCCATCGCTACCCCACGGATTAAACCGCTGGTTCTTAAAGAGTGTTTCATGAAAAAATGTTGAAATAGTATGTAATTAAGTCTACAAGTTTGTCAGAAAAAAAAATTAGTAATTTTTTAGTCACTAAAAAGTAATTTTATTTTAATTATACCTTGTACTAAAGAATACTTCTAACTCCAAGACATAAGGATGTTTCATACCAGGGGTGCTGGGAAATTTAGGGGATATATCAAAGGGTGCTGTCCTGTTAAAATGATTGAGGTACATTATATTCACTAGAATAAACCCCAATCGGTGGTCATATGGTCTAACACATCACTGACGTATTAGACTGGTCTGCCTGTGACAAAGATACCAGGATTTGAATCTTGGTCAGGTGTACTGAGGATGGCTTCCTACTCTCCTTTCACACAAATTTGAGTACGATTTATTTCAAAATATTTTCCTCATCCCTTTTTCATTAGTGAAATTAATCTATGCCCATAGCCTAAACAGGTTCTAAAACGTGGTGGAAAAATAAAAATAAATATAACCTCAAGTGTTTAATTTAATTATTAGTAGGGATGTACGAAGCTCACTTTTTAAATTCAAAGCTATGTAGAAGAGAAGCTTAAAACATTGGAAGCAAAGTAAAAACTGAAGTCGAAGATTAGGTTTTTGTTGTTGTCACATAACATTACTTTTGATTTTTAAATCATCCATAAAGTTCATCTATAGGAAAAGAGAAAGGCTAGAGAGAGAAGAAAAAAAATAACACTGTATTATATTGTTCTGACATATCAATTTATTTATGCTTACATTATGTATGCCATTTATTCACTACTCAGTGTTAAAATACTTTTTGCTAACTGTTATAAAAATGATTATAAATCATGTATGTAATATTTAGTGAAATATTTCAAATTGATTCATAGATTCATAATATAATCAAAGTTTTCTTCTTCCTTCAGATTGTTTCGAAGATGTGAAGGTTATTGTGGGTGTTGAAGTTGAAGTAAAGGAGGTTTGACCTTCGACTTTGACTTAAACACCTTGAAGCTTTGCATACTGATTATTAATATACCAGTAATTACTCAAATATGATTTGGTGGCTACATGGTCTAAGGCATCACACTCGCAGTAGACTAGACTACCAATGACAGCGAGATTGAGATTCAAATCCTTGTTGGGTGTACCGAGGATGGTTTTTCCAAATTGGTTTTACACTTTCCCTTTATGTAAATGTGGGTACACTTCCTCTAAATTTAACCTTCCTCATCCCTAACACATTAGTGTGATTAGTACATATGCGTATAACCTGAATCGATAGTAAGACAGTGCTAAATAAAACTAATATAAAGGTATTTGTGTTCCAGATGGACCTAATGGGCCACAGTATCTACGAATTCAGCCACCCTTGTGACCACGACGAGATAAAGGACATCCTGTCCCTCAAGACACAACTGCCACCCACTATCCCGAGGTCCTTCTTCCTGCGAATGAAGTGCACCATCACTAGCAAAGGGCGTAATGTCAACCTCAAGTCTGCCACCTACAAGGTACTGCACTACTCATACAATTTTATTAATTATAATATAACATTATAGTGGAAACATTAACATTATTTGTCTACTGATAGTTTTTATTAATATTATGTAGGCTCTCCGTTTATCATTTTCCCAAATCCATCCCCGACAAAAACGATGAATCGAGGTTTCACTGTACTAATAATTATGTATCACCTACAAATTCAATTATGCTTTTAAGTAATCTTCGTCAAGAAATACATAAAGACAGATTCACTGTTAAAATAAATTGTTTTCTATCTTTTCATCACCATAAGTCACCACTAATAACCTCCTCCTCCCCCCTCCCTTCACCCATCACCCATATCCCAGAAGAAAAATAAAGGATATTGGCTTAAGTTGATATGAAATTAAAATGAGAACACAATTGATTCTTGATGAGTAGAGTTTCAGAGAGCGGACAATAGAGGGAAGCTCGAACTAGTGTCTAAAAGGGGTTCTCCTTGCTATGTCCATCTAACTGATTTTGTTGGTAAACTAGCCAGTATTTGTTTGTACTATCCTTGCAGGTGATCCACTGCACCGGGCACCTCCTGACCTCCCCTGCCATGATCTTCAAACAGGAAGTGATCTCGGATTACAGTAGTGACACCAACAACAACAGCAGCAGCAGCACCGCCATTGTGCAACAGCAACAGCAACACTGCCTGGTAGCCATAGGGGAGCCTATACCGCACCCCTCCAACATAGAGATACCCTTGGACAAACAGACTTTCCTCAGCAAGCACAGCCTAGATATGAAGTTCACATACGCAGACGACAAGTGAGTGCTTACTTCTCCTGTGCTCACTTTTATTTCTTATACAAGCTTTGTGTATCATTACATATCAGAGCTATTCACATATTCATGTTAATAGAGTAGACAGGAAGAGTTTATAATTTTGGGTAAGTGTACCTGCCATTTGCTTGAGGGGGAGTTGGAAACTATTAATATATTTATATAAAAAAGTACACCCGGTTGAAATTCAAACCATGACTTCCCTGTCACTGGAAAACCAAAACTAAATGAGACCGGCACTTTTGTCTGTGTATCCGATGCAGGTATTTGTGACTGAGTTTTTGGTGAATCTTTCATGATTTTTAAATTGAGTGGTTCAACACCTTAGCCCAGCTGGTAGCGTGTCTCTCTCTCTATTGAGCTAAGGCTACCGGGTTCAATTCCCGATATGGTCGAAAAATTTATCATTGTTGAAATGTGGGTTTACTCTTTTGCATTGATGGCTGGTGACAGGATCTGTGCCTGTTCTAGTAAGTTAGATTGTAAGGAATATTAATCTTTGATAGGCCTAAGAAGCCGGTAGTGGAAAATATATGGCTCGAATAAAAAACTGACTCAGGCTACAGGCTGGAAACATTAATGGATGTAAATATTAATACTCACTAGATTCAAGTTGAGGTCTAGTGAACTTGATTTCGGCCCAGACGTACCCAAGATGGCCTGCAAAAAGGTTTATCAAGTTCGTGCATTCCTCAGAATATCTTGCACTGTGCTTCACTTGATTCTCTGATTGTTAAGACTTATTATACTACCTTATTTCCCCTCTCCTGGTTTTGAGTTGAACCATAGTTTGAGCTAAGTGAGGATGGCACTTCTTGCCACTTAGCCTTCTTACTTATTTTTTCCCATTATTATGTTTAAAATAATGGCTATTAAATTATTTTAAAGGATGGGAGTTGTTGGATTAGAATAATTGCATCTACATTTGCGTGATGTGGAAAAACCACACTTAGTCTGCTTGACTGAGATTCAAACCCCAACCTTCATCCTCGCCACTGGCAATCCAGTTGGTGGCGCCTAAAACTGTTTGACCACAGGAGTGAGCATCCTTCTTAATCCTAAAATTCTCATCAATTTGGATCTCAGTATTTTATATTTGTTTGAGTTTGTAACCAAATGTGTCTCCTTTCAGAGCTACTCTGCTGGCTGAACAGCTTCTTTAACTTGAATGAATGATTCTCTCGATTGTCACATGGTATAAAGTATCATGATGGTGATAGAAAGGCTGAGGTTCGAATTTTGGTCTGGTGAATGACGATGTTTTCTTAGCGATATGTCTTTCCAAACTTTAAATTTCCAAACCCCTTGAAACCTTATTGTTATTCAAGATGTGAGGGGTTTGAAAGAATTCCAGCTTCAACATTAAAAAAAAAAAAATCACATTTTGAATCTGATTTTATTTTAGACTTAGTGATTAAGCTCAAAATAAACATAATTAATTTACCACGTAACTGAATGTGAATTAATATCTTAACAAAACATTTTATCATAAATATACAA
The DNA here is from genome assembly GCA_902151455.1 of Timema bartmani. NCBI lineage: Eukaryota > Metazoa > Arthropoda > Insecta > Phasmatodea > Timematidae > Timema > Timema bartmani. The sequence goes on from CABFWB010004286.1 coordinate 50,765, forward strand.
TTTTTATTTACTGTGGCAACTAAAGAATCACTGTAAACAAAATCTCACTGAAGGCAGGAAATCTCTAATAACCTAGGAAAGTTAACCTCTTATGATTATAATGTTAACTAAGATTTGAGATTCATAAGTAAAATGATTATTTGGATTTGAGAAATTAAGTTTTTTTCACACATAATTGCTCTATGTGATTTTTTCCATCCCCTTACCACGTATATTTTGTTAGTGCATTTACTCTCTAAGTTAACCTCTTAATCCCTTCCCCTTCAAATCAGTTGAGAGAGTCATTTTTACAGATTTCATCCATTTTTGTGGATCTTAGAGATATAAAACAAATCACAGGATATTTGACTGCTTTCAAGGATAATATATTTAGCCCTCAAACTAAAGTGGATGAGGCGAGCTTAATTTAAATTTAATAAACTTAACTAGAACAGAGCTAGAAGTGCAAAGAACCAGTCTCATTTATTATTTATTAGACAATGTGTCACTTGGGAAATAGTCACGTTTTAATTTTGCTTTTTTAATTATTATTTATAAATTATTTGTACATTTTCACATGTTTTATTAAAATACAGGTGGCAGCTCTGGATTAAAGCATTAATAACTTTGGTGTCAAATATACAGATCAAAAACTAATTATGTTTATTGAAAAGCGCCAAACAGTTGGATTTAATAAATTTTGAAAAAATTCAGGTCCTAAAGTTTACATTTAACCCTTTGAGTGCCAACGTCGCTCAGAGCGATGCATGAAATATATGCTAAAATTGCCAGCGTCGCTCACAGCGATCCCACGTTTTTGAGCTCTTAGTTCAGTATTAATTCAAAAGATAGGGTAGATTTTATTTCCACTGCATTCTCGTATGTTCAAGCTACTTTTATTTGTCTTTGCGATATATCGAACCGGAAAATTATTTTATAACTTTTTACTTTATTAGTTTTATCTTTGGCCTTGTTTGTAAACATGGCTACTAAGAGGAAAGCTGTGATTAAAGACACAGAAATACTTGCAATATTAATTTTATTGACAGCTTAACCCAGAATGATCAATTTGTTTGTGATTCTGAAAGCAGTGATTCTGAATTTGTAAATAATGAAACTGAACAAGAATTTTATTTTAGTGAAAGTGAAAGATCGGAACAAGTAGGAGTGACAGCTGTCATTGATAACACGAGTATGAATACTAGTTATTCCTAAAGGGATGAAATAAATCTTGAAGATCAGGATAATCCACCCCAACCTCTTCATATTTATGCAGAAGTACCAGGTTTTATATCCCCTCCCACCACTCCCCTTCTGATTCCAACCCAATTATTTATTTTAGACTATTTTACTATAACACTGCTAAAGTTGATGGTCACTGAAACAGCTGCAATGCATAACCCAATTTTAGTGTAAAATCTAAAGTTAGTTTTTTTTGTAAATTTTGTCATTTACTCAGTTTTTTATGTTCTTTTCAGTGATATATTCTATTTTAAGCTATTTAAATTTTCAATGATTAAAAATTAATGTTAAATAAAACAATAAAAAAATATTTTTTTAATATCTTGGCTAGTGATTTTTTTATTATATTTAAAAATTTAAAAAGTATATGTATAATTATATTATCGGATTGGCAAGCATGTTAGCTAGTTTATGTAAAAATTTGAGTGCAATAAGTTCAAAGACTAATGAGTTAATAAAATTTAAACAAACTCCTGCATTTTTCAGGAAAATAGCTTGGCACTTTTAGCACATTCTTTTGTCATTTCTCTTGGCACTCAAAGGGTTAAAACATAGCTCATTGCAATAGTAAGTGCTATTCTCTCTGGGGCCTGATGGGCTCCAAAAATTACTGTGATTTGTTTTAAAAAGATATGGGACATTCACATTCTTGATGCCTTGAATTCTACACTAGTCAAAAGATTTGAGATTAGAAATAATATAGATAAAATATCTACAATTTAAATATCAGGGCATTGACTTAAAATCACAATTTTATGAGGTCTATAAAATATATTATGTAGCCTTCCATAATTCAGTAAACATTATGTAGCCTTCCATAATTCAGTAAACATTATGTAGCCTTCCATAATTCAGTAAACATAATAGTTTAGTTTCTTATAGCTAAATAATTAGATTAAATTATCAAAATTGGTATAAAACCCTATAAAAATAGTTAATGTTATCTCAAGGTGTCCTCTTTGTTCTTATCAGCATGACAAACTGACCTAAAAATTGTCAGCATTGTTAAACCTTTATCAAGTAATTGGTTTCATGAAATGTTGACTTTATAAACAAAACAATGTTTCAACTTTTTGTTATTTCATTTTCATTATTGATAGAACTGTACATTAAAAAATATTGAGCACTCAAATATGGATTTGAGATTCAAATTTAAGTAAAATATGACTTGACTCATCTGTAACTTTAAATGTGAAAGGACTTCATTTTTCTGGTAAGTGTATAGACCTCATATTTCTATCCTTTCATTGTTTATTATAGTGGAGATATTAATATTGATTGAGTGTATGATTTGTTTATTAATAGAATAAAGCCAATAATGGACTAGTGCATTGGATAGAATTATGTATGAATAACCCACACTAGTGAACACACAGGTAAAGGCGTCATTAACCTCGTCTGATCGGTTTTAACAGTGACAGGGAGGTCGGGCTACCAAGAAGGGAGATTCCGACTGGGTGTACTGAAGGTGGTTTTGCTTAAATAGGTTTTAAATTCAACCTTTCTCATTCCTAGCCATGCTACATACACGTCACGCTCGTCTGGTTGGGTTTGTCGGTGATGGTAAGGCCAGTGCTCAAATTCCGGCCGGATGTACTGAGGGTGATTTTCTCGGATAGTTTCCCACATAAATGTGGGTACACTTCCTCTCAATTCTATCGTCCTCGCCCCTTATTCTTTAGGGTGTAAATCGTGGTGGGAGGAAGTAAGGTGAAACCATCCGGCCCCTAAAACTCGTCCGTTTCTGCACATGACATCAGCTTATGGGGACTCGCTTTACTGCAAGCATTGGCGCTTTGGCACGTCTTAGAGTAAACTTTAGGTTTCAACAATATGCCTTGTATAAATTACTACATAATAATGTAGAAGTATGTAGAGATCTTTTATAATATCTGTAGCAAGAATAAAATGGGTGTGAAATAATGATATTACATATATTAGAATATTATTGTGCAAATTGAACAAACTTGTTAGATTCATCAAACAAGGAAAATAAAAACAATAGATTAATATTTTACTATTCAAAATATTATGATGCACACGTTAAGGAATATTTGTTTTAAAAACTCCATCAATATTAAATTAAATTATGAGTTTCAAACAAAATCCTTGACTTGGACGAATAAACCACAAGAAAAACTACTGTTATTTACAACAGAAAAAACACAAAATATAACATGTAACCAAGAAAAGCAAAATACATTTAAAATATTTTAAACCATTACTAAGTAAACAGATATTCCTTTTTCATTATAAACACCTATTTTATAACTGCAATATTAAGGCCACATCTATCATCTCTTACGAGTTTTTTTTAAAATCTCTGATTGGAAATTACTGTTTTTCCTTTCTCATATAAATATAAAATTATGCAATTGTGAAAATTTTCAACCTTGAAATTTTGACAAATCTTTGCGTTTAATATGACCCAAACCCAAAAAAAGTGTAGCTTACAATAATGTATGTCCCTGGGTATTTATCCTAAAATGTTTGATGAATTGTATTCAAACTTTAAATTGATATTTTATATGGTTATATCCCAGGATTTAAATTTAAATTTAAATTAAGAGTAATTTTATGAAAATTGATTTATTTAAATTTCAATTTTTTTTACAACTCACTTTAACGATTTTGTTTAAAATGGATATTTAAGGAGTGTTTACCGGACAATATACATTGTATACTTGTTTTTCGGGTAAAAATTCATTTATGGGCATTTCTTCCAAATGGTTTTATATTTCTGCATTTTTGTGGAGAATGTAGTAAAATACGACATTGCAAAGACTTCTGGAAATCATCTTCAGCAAAATGATCAGAACAGATTGTGGCTGGATGTAAATGTTAGAATTAGCTAGTAAAATACGACATTGCAAAGACTTCTGGAAATCTTCTTCAGCAAAATGATCAGAACAGATTGTGGCTGGATGGAAATGTTATAATTAGCTTAGATGAAATAGTCTAATTTATTGAAGAAATAATTTTGTAAATATAAAAATAAAAAATAGATATGAATGAAGGAAAAAATATTAAATTATTTTAAATATTTTAACAAGACTCTTAAAAATAATATAAAATCTCAATTTAGAAATTTTATATTCTTATTTTTGCTCCATGTTCATCTGGGCTATACGCATTTATTTACACAAAATAATATGGATATGAGAAATTTAAAATTTAGGAGAAATCAGTAGCGTCTTGTGACCAAAATGCTTAGGCAAGCTTGGAAGGGGTGCCCCCAAGCTTAAAAGGGGAGATCCTGGAATTTAAATAAACTATTAATGCTTCAAGAAGCTATTTGGAAGTGTTTTTTTATGATAGTTGTGGTTTTGGGCGTCCTTATATTCTGTGATTTACATTATTGTGTTATTACTTACTATATACATATACTTATAAACTTTCGTTTGTTAGCTTTCACTGATACACATATCAAAACAAAAGCACCTGCTACAATAAACTCCACAAAACTGTAAAGCCCAGTACACACGACACAACTTCTTGCACATAAAGTTGTGCAATAAATCATAAAATATCTTGGTCACATGGATTGCATACACATTTTAGCCAGTGACTGTTCACACGGCATTTGTGATTGCATACAATATTTTTTTAAACATGGTTTTTTGCCCTTTTTATGGAAAAATAATGATTGAATGATTTGGAAAATATTGGTATTTAATGTAAATAATTTCTTAGTTATTACTAAATATTATATTTAAAAAAATATATATTAAAAATGAATTAAAACAGTTGAAAACCTTTATATTTGGGGTCTAACCTCCTTCAATTATAATTATTTGTTTGTTTTCAAGCATTTAGCTGTTTTTCCTACAATCACTTTTTTTTAAAAGTAACTGTCTAGCAGACGAAGTTTTTGTGTTTAAACTCAAAAGTTGTACAAGAAAAATGGCTTATATAGGACGTGTTCTATTTACTGAAATTGTATACAAAGTTGTGCAAAGCAGATCTTGTACAAGTTTTGGTGTTCACACGACGACATCTTCAGGCTGCAACTTCTGGTACAACTTTATGTACAATAATTTGTGTTGTGTGTACCGGGCTTAAAGATGTATAGGCACGGGGTCAGTACCTTAACAATACTAATTTCTCCTTTCATGCCATACCATCCCTCTATGTTTTGAAAGGGGAAGCGAGGAGTAGGGACTTCAGTTCTAGTCATTACTTTTCGGGCAAGAGAAGTCGTAGCTCGGCTGCTTGCATTTTTACCTTACATCCGCAGCTATTCCCCTTCTCCCCCTCCAAAATCTATGACGTCACAAATAAGAACTACACTAGCTAGAGCAATGGGCTGAAAGTCGGACAAATACCAACTTTTAACCACCATTAGATGGACTAGTGCACATCTTGCATGCATGTTACGGTAACTGCAATGTATGGGATTTTTTTTTTAACCCACTGATGCTTGAATTACATTTAAATGATTACCAGGCAAGAAAAAATATTTGCAAACATTAAATAAAATAATTACATATCTCCAATCAAAGGCAAGCAGTGCTTGCCTTGCTTGCACTGACGCGACACCACTAGAAGAAATATACGCTCATTTAAATATGAAGGGAGGAAGAAACCATTTATGAAAACCCACCCTTATCACACTCAGATGAGAATCGAATCTCGACCTCCCCGATCACTAGCAAACAGTAGATTAGCTTGATGATTAGGCTAAGTCCATAGGATCACCTATGTGTGTCAAACTAAACAAGCAAATCACTTGGTACATCTATGACAGGAGTTACCAACTTAAACATGCCAGGCCACAGTCACTCACAGTTGAATCCCCGAGTCTAGTGGTGGATTGCAACACATCAGCTAATTTTTGTCAATCTATGCAAAAATGAGAAAAGGTATTTAATTGTGAATGAAATAATAAGTGATAATTTAAACATGTTTAGTTACATAGTAAACAAATTTTCCGACAGAAAACATAATCTTTGCAAAGTCAATATAATACAGCAAATGTGAGGAAGAAATTATTTGGAGCCTTCATGGATTTACTCCCCCGTTAGTCAAAACTTTCCATTTCGCGGATAAAAACACCAAATTTTACTACAGTAGATTACTTTCACAAGAAACTTTGTAGGCCATCAGCTGGGAACCCCTGATCTAGAGCAATACTTTAATATATAAATTTGCAGTTTAATCTGATCTTTTTGTCCACTTTTATAAAAAAAAAGGCATTAAAAAAGTATCTATCCACCCACATTGTCAGGAACATGCGCATGGTTTCACTTTTACTTCTTCCCACCACGGGCTTAAATTGTATATTGCCTAGAATGTTAGTAAGATGTGGTGCAAAAAAAATAAATATATATATATATATATATATGAAAACGTGTTTCTAAAGGTTATGGCCCACAACATGCTCCAGATTTGTGAATCTGAACCTTCAATTAACTTTAGTTTGAGACCACTCACTACCTTAGATCACGTGACCACAGATGTGGGTGTTTGTTTATTTAAATTGTAAATTCACTTTGCATTGTTATATTTTGTTTTGACCCTGTTGTTCCCTTGTCTTCTGCAGGATCGGTGACTTTTTGGGGTATAGTCCCGAGGACCTGGTGGGTAGGTCCATGTACGAGTACCACCATGCCATGGACAACACTGCCATCGAGAAGGGCTTCAAGAACTGTAAGTACCTGTCACACTTTACACGCAAATACAACATGTGAGCGCACTTCCTTCGATGTTAACTTGGTCTCTAAGACATCACTATCACAATAGACTTGAATGCCAGTAATGGGAAGATCAAGATTTGAATCCTTATCGGGTGTACTGAGGGTGAATTCTCATAATTGGCTTACCACTCTTCCCCCCATGTAATTTCATGTACATTTCCTCTAAATGATGACTTTCATCCCTACACGCATCAATGTAAATATGTGGATATCCCGAACGGTTAGCAATACACAGTATACAAAAACAATATAGGAATGTGAAAAATATGGTTATACCATTAGAATGGGCCGCGTTTTCGCCACCGAATTCAGTATATAATTGCACCCTTCTGATAATACTAGTTTGGTACCTTTAAAACAGATAACCTCGTTTAGCATGGAGGTTACATTCTATGGGAATATCTTGTAATGCAAAAATGTGGTCACTTTCAATGGTTATTTTTATATCTTTTTAATGAAAACCTAGTTTCGCTTTTTGAGGCAATTTGTAATACATATATTTGGAAGAAAGTACAGAAAAGGTTAATAGAAAACACATAAAAGAGAACGAACACAATATGGCTGTTAGAATGAAAAGAACACAGTTCACACTTTACATTGCTGCCACTGGACAAAGAGGTACTGGTCCATAATGGACGTGCAGAAATCGTCGGCTACAAATGTGTGATTTATTAAGCTCACAAGCTATCAGATAACGCAGCCACCTTCGACTCGGTAGTTGGCTTAATGCTGCCACTTGTACAGTTACTATAATTGTAAGGGCTGCCGATTTCTGCACGTCCATCATAGATTCTACCTTAAAATATGAGTGAAGAATGACCCTGGGTACGGGATGACTCCTGGATAGCTCAGTGGTTAGAGCATTGGCATACTAAGCCAAAGGTCCCGAGTTCGATTCTTGTGCCCAGGAGTCATTTTTCAATTTTCAGAATATTATATCTAAATGGAGTAATTTGATTTTGTATTTGTATTATATAAGTTTAGTAATTTAATGTTAAATTTACTTCCACTGCCGGCTCGCTAGACCTTTCCTAGCTTCATATGCCTCAAAATCTAATTTAAGACTAGGACAGGCATGATATCCAGTCCCCGGCCGTTAATTCAACAATGTGAAAGGGAAACCCACATTTCACCAATAATGAGTTTTTCGACCATGCTGGGAATCAAACCCAGGACCCATAGCTCAGAAGACAGACACGTTACTGACTGAGCTAAGGTGTTGGATTAATTTAATGTTAAATGCTATTTATAAATTATAATATTTTGGGTTAACTAAGGCTAACTGCTTTGTGAACACATGATTGTGTGGTGTTGGTTATAGGTTAGACATCATGCTATTTTGTTACGTAGATAGTTGGTTAAATTTCTTTTAAAACTGTCAAAATATCATATTTTATTTGAAATAACAATATTTTTCTCTTTTATAAGCTTAAAGTTTTTAAATTAATTGCAGTATTTAACTCTAAATAATTGTGAAAATGGATGGAAGAAAACGTTTGATTATGGCTGCATATAGAAAACTGCAAGAAGAGAAAAAAACAAAAAGAAAGTGAAGTTCTTAGTCAGACACCAACATTTTACTCACATTTTGCTAAAACGGTAACATAACTCTTTGCATCTTCTTTCTCAAGTAAGGGCTTTGAAATTGTTGCTTTTGGAGCTAGCACTAGTGCAAGTGTAAATGTAGAATCTGTAAGTTTGCATTATTGTGATGATTTAAAAGAAAATGTTTTTGATGATACAAATCTTTCTGAACACGTTGAAGCAGACTGTTTTAAAACTACTGCTGATCCCGTTTTTTCTGGAATATTAATGATACCTAAAAACCAGATACTTTTTGATAAAGCATGGATTTAATCAAAATAAAAAGTTTATTTTAACAAATCTGTAACTTTAATCGTTTGATTAACAAATACAAATCTAGCTTTCTTAGCTACATCCTTGCATGCCTGTTTGCTGCTCGCTTCACATTCAAGTCTTGATAATACCATCTGTTTATTATTGTATATTGGATAGTTTATATATAGAAGGCACATTGTCAAGTACAAAAATCCCAGAAAAGGAAGAACTTCTTATCTGTCATCATCTAATTACTGTATTGGACCGAATATACTGCAATGTTTTTCTCCTAAAAATGTCCTTCCGAAAACTATACTAACATTATATGCTCAGCCCATTTACCTTTTATTTTTCATGTAGAACACCTTCAAAATTTTAAGGTCGTATTATGTGCGAGGCAGTACTAGACTCGGGCCAATACGGTATAAAGAGTTAATAAAGATTATAGCAAAGTCTATCAATGATGAAATCATCACAGATAACTGAAGCTAATAATTTTTCTTAATTGTGGGCTCAACTCCAAATATTTAACACAAGGACCAGTAGAGTTTTATCATTCGGTACATAAACAATGATGGCTCACCTCAAGAATGCTTTCTAGAATTCATAAAAAAAATGCTCATGAATATGGCTTATACTCTGTTTTCATTTTTAAAAAATCATGGGCTGGATGTACAAAATTGTCATGGCCAAACTTATAACACCGCAAACATTACCTGAGCTTACTCTGGTCTTTCAGGTTCAAGTCAAAGAAGCCAATCCTCTCGCTTTTCTTCATTACATGCTCAGCCCACTCCCTCAATCTAGAGGGCTCTAATACAGCTACATGTTGTAGAATGGCAAATATATTTGTGTGTGTGTGTATATGTGTGTGTATATGTGTGTGTGTGTGTATATATATATATATATATATATATATAAAAAGTGGGAAATATCATACAAAATTATTTAGCTTTAGCTTAGCTACACACCATAATAATACTAAGTTAGTTCTATGTCAATGCTTAGTGAAAATTTTTATCATCAATTATTCCTTATCAACATATTTCATTTAAACCATATATAATTCAACTAAAGCATATACAATCAAAACATTGTTAATAGCTAGAGCCCCGTAAAAATGGCGAGATGCGATAAAGCGAACAGTGCCATACAGAGATGGAATCAAGTACTTTTTCCTTTGATAGTTTTTAGATATGATTTACAATTTTTTTGAAAAGTGAAATAAAACGAAATTGTCTTGTTACACAAAATCCTCCTCCTATAAAATGAAATGACACCACTTTTACAAAAAAAAAAAATCTTCAAATAAACACGAAATTAAGAAGAAATTAAGCAGAAATTTAGACCATGCTGTAATTTTATTAGTATTTTGTTGTAGTGTAAGCTAACTTTAGGCTACGAAATTGTGAAATATGCAGACAAACTTGACAAAGAATATTAAAGTAAATATATAAGGTTTCAATAATAAATTTTAATTTTGTATACATTTTCTCAATATGGAAATAATACTTAAACACCTCAGATAACATGTAATTTTGAATAAACACAAAATAACACCGAAAAGTGAGATTTAAAAAATGAAATTTAACTAAAAATAGAACAATTTTTACAGGGCTCTACTAATAGCTCATGAATTAAAAAAACTTGAATAGAAAAAAACTATATTCTCACCTTTGCTTGATTGTCAAAATTGATTGTAGTCCTTGTTTAAACCGCACAGAAATTAGACATGAATTGCTAGTCATCTGGCTGGTGCTGGGTGAAACTAAATAGTAGTTCCTTGTTTGTCCATTCCAACTACGTTAGTGAAGTGCCTTGCTAAACCAATCTTGCCGCACTTTATCAACCGTGTTGTAACAAAGCTCTGTCAAAGTAGTATCATATTATACAAGGGTTAGCTGTATATAGAAATAATGTAATTTTTAAGTGCCTTAATGGACTAACCTTTACACATTTAATGCCTGTCATATAAGTAAAGATACACCTTGGTTCAAAAATGGCCACCAAAATTAAATGGTCAAACCTTCAATAGTCACACTTGCAATTTTAATACTTTATTGCAGTTTTTTAGTCATAGCTTGTACTTTATGAATGGAATTAATTGTGAGTATATATTGTTTACTAAATTTAAAATATCCAACATGGTCGATCTTGTAGAAAAAATAAGTTTCTCTTGACAAAGGATTATTTTCAACTAAGAAATTTCATGTTTTTTTGTTTTTGGTCTTTTTGGGAAACTACAACCTTGGAAATATATATCTTATGTTGTAGTAAATAATCATCTAAAATAATCTCATAGACAATTGTGAATCTTGCATGAGAATTCTTAATTAAAATACAATTAAAATAAATGGTATGGAACTCTGCACGGACTTTCTCGATCGCTTAAAAATTGAGATATTTACTCAAAACTCGTAATATATGTGAAACGAACTAAATTTATGATTTTATTTTTAAAGAATTAATATCCTCATTTGTATGTTTGGACCAATAAAAAATATCAATATTGGGTCCACAAGTGTCT